>RPOG01001669.1:0-134028 GCA_008086565.1 Thalassoma bifasciatum | reverse complement strand
AGACACACACACAGAGACACACACATGGATTCACACACTGTGAGAGACAGTTCCATCTACAGTTTCTTCCAGCTCATTCCAACTTTGTAACAAGCCTCCAGTCAGCTTGTCTCCTCCTGTCCCACAAATACAATTACAGCAGCAGCCCCCTCCTTAGCTGTAAAAGGTGCCCGGCACACTCAGGCTCAAGCTGCTCCACGTCTCACACACTCACAGATGAACACACAAGAATGCTGCACTCTTACTGTACACACTCCACAAGTACACAAAAGAAGATAATAAATTCAACTTACTGTATGTAAAATCACAAGGTCAATGACTGTCATGCATTTGCACATTTTATTCCAAAGAGTCTTTTAAAAGCTGAATTGCATAACCTCGACAAATTTTATGCGGATGATTCATTTTTCGAATCCTCTGTAAAGTGTTAGGATCCTGGTAGGAAGGTAAAGAGCTTCTTACCAATATGAAATATCACTATCTAAAAAGTTTAAATACCAGTGTATTTAAAAGAGGGCTGAATGGTTCTGCAATGGTTAGCGCTGTTGCCTTAGGATGAATCTGGAGTACCAGGCTGAGGGGTTTCTGTGCTTTGTACCTCAGTGATAATACTCTTCTCATTCACTGGGTTATGAATCCTTTCGCCTCTTGACTTCTGGCCCAGCTCTGCTCACGGTGTACATTTGTTGTTGTAGTCAAGATATGATCTGGTGTTAACTAGAGATGGAACAGTGTGTGAAAAAACTCCAATCTTTCAGTCAACCTGACTCCATATGGAGCAAGTATGTTGTTTGGGTCATATAATCATTTTTCTTTTTTTCTTTTCTTCTCTGATATACTACACAGCTTGGGCCAATCGTGTAATTCTGATCATGTGCAAGGAAAAGAAGTGTAAGAGAACAGTTGCTGAGGGAGATGTGAGTGTAGAAGACAGACAGCTAGTGTTAGAGGACGTGCCTGTGGCATTGTATGGTTCCTCTGTATGGGAACATACTGTATCTGATTCAGTGTGATGTATGATGATGGTGCTAAGAAAGAGGTGGATGAAACTGCATCCGTGTACAAGCAGTGTTGTCAGATAAGTGATTTTGTGGCTATATTTAGACTCTTATCGACCATTCTGGTGACTTTCCTGGAGTTTGGAGACTGATTTGAAAGCATTTTTGGTCTTCCTCTCCTCTAAAAGTCATTTCCCTATCCAAAACACTCACAGGCGGACAAGCCCCCTTCAGCTGCAGCCAGAGTAGGCAACTGTGAGCAGGTGAATCATGTATGTGCTTGTCTTTCTGTCTCCCCCACAACATTATTCCTCTCTTCATGCATGACAATTGCATGCAAATGGCTTATTATATAGATTAGGCAATGGTGTCGATAAGCCACTTTAGAAACTTCCAGGACAGCCACAAGCAACTTTCCTTACTGTGGAGTTGGCATGTTGAAACTAACAATCTCTGACTTAGGTTTGATGAATCAAATAGCACATTGCGTCATATTTAACACTTTTTTTTTTCTTTTTTGAAATGGTAAAGGTAAATCCACAAGGATATAGATATGTGGTATTCTGGGGTGTTAAAAACAGCACTGTACATCAAAATGAACCAAAAACCACAACCACAAAATGTGATGATCCGTAAATTTGTGAACCATTTCCTCGAGTGTTGACATATGTATCTTATTTTGAAAACCAACCATCTTTTAGTGTGATTTCAGTACCGCCCTCCTGTCCTGACACAATCTGCCACGTGCATATGAATGTGTTCTTTCTACGGTAACAGAAGTCTTGCATATCTGATCCAGAAGGCTCCAACCTTCCAGATCTGTAACATAGATGGACCAGTGGTGGTTAACACACTGACTTGAATTAAACCCCAGCAGATTCAGTGCTGTGACAGAGTGGAGATGGATCTGGTGTGATTTTGCTATTAGCCCTGTAATAGGCTAGTGACCTGTCCGAGGTGATAGCTGAGACTCTAGCCCCCACAAACCAATACAAAAATGAGGATTTGTTGTTATTTCTTTGTGCATTTATAATTGACACATTTGCTAGAATAATAAAAAAAAACTGTCACGTTACAAGTTGATTAAAATATGTTTGCTAGAACCTGAGATATGTCAGAGAGTGGATCGATTCTTGTGGTTGATCTATTTGAGGTACATGTGCAAGAAATGCTGAAATCTGACAGCTGATGGTTGATGAACTGCGGAAGAAAGGCTAGCTTACTGAGTTTCCTCCTCCAGAATGTCAGGTGTGGAACCAGGAAAAAAAACAGGAGGAGGTGGATTCAAGTGCAGATTTAACCTAAAAAGTCTTAATTAAATGCAATAACTCAAAAGTCCAAGCACCCAAAAAAGGGAATGAAACAAAACCAAACCCAGTTCAAAAAATCCAAACAAACTTGAGAAGACGCAGGAGAAACACACAAGGGGTTGACACTACCAGGCGACCAGTGTTGACGTAACAATGAACTGACCCAGGCCGTACTGGGGACAGGGATTAAATACATAAGGACTAATCAAACTCAGGTGTGGCACCAGGACCAGGTGAAACGCATGAGGGGCAATCACACAGCAACAGAAACACAGAGACAACAGGAGAACTCAACCAGGAGGAGAAACACACGGATCAAGTACAAAGTGAAACACAAGAATCACTAAGAACACAAGAAACCAGAACACAAGACAAGGGAAAATCAACGCAAGAAATACCAGTAAACAAAACCCAAAAACAAACCCAGGAAACAATGAACGATAACCAAAGCACAGAAACAAAGACAAAAACAAGCCGACTGGCACAGTGGCCCGTCAAGGTTTGGCAACTCACACAGTCACTCACCTATGGAAGAGGAGGAAGAATCAGGTGTATTCACTGAGTTGACCTTACAGAAGTCTGTACCAAATTGAGGAGTTTGGTTAGATTTTGGGACTAAGAGGCTTGGGCAACTCCACAGACTGGGGCTGGGTACAGGAAAACCGTTCTGAAAGGAGATACTCCAACACACCCAGTGGGGTTGACCCTGTAGTGTGTTGCCTGTTAGGCTTGCGATCACCTACATCAACATCATGCTGCAGCACTGTTGTCTGTGTGTGTTTATCTTTACAGAGTGCAGCAAGAGCATAAACCGAATCACAAACATCACTTTTCATGGGCTCATCCAAATATGTCAAAAAACTCGATCTTCTCAAAAGGAACTGGTAGGTCACTTAAACACAACGTGCGTTCAAGGTCTCTGCTTTCACCATTTTCTCCAGTTCACTGTGATGCCCTTTGGTTTGAAAAATACAAGCGCCATGTTTCAGAGGTTTGTGAACACTGTCCTTGATGGTGTTAAAAACTGTGATGACATCGTGTGTTTACCCTCTTGGTCGAAAAGCACGTAGAAATGCTAAGAGAAATTTTCAAAGATAATCAACAAAGACGGTGGTGTCTGGGGGATGATGGTTTCATAACTCGCCTGTTTTCCCTTGGTTAATGCATAGTCTGGATGAAGAGAAGACAACCTTTTCCCACTTTGCAAAATAAATAAATAAATAAATAAAAGAAAGACGCTTGGTGTAACAAGAAAGTTCAGGAGCAGCAACTTTACTCGTCCTTCCTTTAAGAGTTTGATCGATCTGATTAAGCCTCATGAGGAAATTACCATGTTTACCACATCGTAATTACAGACTGGCTGTTTGATGGTTATGTAAATCAGGTTATTAAAAACTGATTAACAAAACAGATTGAACAAGTGGGCCAGAGCTCTCCTCCTCAGATCACAGCTTTGATAAACATATAAAAAATCCTCATGTCCAACCCACAGATTTGTCAGGGAGATGATGAGACTCTTCTTTGATTCAAGCTGTGGCATTTAGAGTTGTGTAAAATTATAATGAAAAACAAGTAGTATACAAAAAACTCCTTTGTACACTTGAAAATCAGAAGAAGCCGGGGTTTGTTATCTCTTTCTGACTGATGAAACCTCTTTTGAAGATTTCTAAACTCCCCCGACCTGCACTTACCAGCCAGGTCAGAACAACAAGAGAAATAACTTTCCACCCGAGAAACTCAAACAAGACTCCCTCTTGTCTGAACAATTTGAAAAGTCTACAGAAAACTTTGGTGCACAAATTACCGAGATGAAAGGCCTCGTATTACAGCAGATGAAAGTAAATGTTGGCTCTGCGTTTGTAGAGGGGAGAGAGAAAGTGTGTGAGCGAGCTTGTTTGTATCTGTGCGTGTGTGTGTTGAGTGGGAGTATATCAGTAATTTTTGGGATTAAAACGCAATTTGTTTCTATCCACAAACCCACGGGGCTGATGGGAAGCCCCAGTCGCTAAGCAAAGAACACAGATTGCTGCAGAAGATGACATGCCATGTTGTCTACCCCGAACATCCCACTGTTAGTCTTTAAAAACACTGTGAGTCATTCGTTAAGTCCACTCTGACAAGGATTCAGAGGATAAAACATGTGCTTTCTTTATCAATATTTCATTCAATGTCTGTGAACATAATAAGAGCTGATGTTCAGGAGTCATGGCAAACAATGCATTAGGCTAAATTGAAGATGCTCTGTGGAGGTGTGTGTGTGTATATGTGTGTGAGAAGGATTATGTGATTGAGTTTTAAAGTGTGTGTGTGTGTGTGTGAATAATCTTTAGATGTATTTCCAGCAGACTTTTAATCCTGTGCTTTCATCTTCATCCAACCCTCCTCTTCCTCTTCCTTAACATCGTCACCATCATTGTTATCATCTCAATCGTCAACACCACCAACGGCTAAATCAGCATCCTCATCATCACTGCTGCCTCTGTGATTAACCTATTACATCCCACCTAATTCTGGCCTTTATGCTACACTATGATGAAGTTTGATACTGTGGTTCTTCAGTTTTAAGATTTGAAGCAGTGACACCTCATTTCAATGATTTAAGTCTCTAATTTTAGAAAATGTCATGTTTAAAATGTGGCTAAAATCCACATCAGGCTAAATATAGCCGAAACACTTTTTTTCCCCTTTGATATTTTTAAAACCACTTTTTAAAATCATTAACTTCAAGATGCCTCGGGCTACACATAAGACATCCACCACATCACTTCTACACCTTGTCTTCTACATCTGGGGCAAATTTGAGCTTTCTCGGTAAAACCTTGTCGGAGTTAGGGAGTTTTTAGTCTCAGGTGACCAAACACCAGGCAGAGTTGTACTCACTATCTATGCTCTCATCCGGAGATGCCATGCCAACAAAACCAGCTTCGTCAGTGCTCAGTGTCCTCTTTTTAGTCAACTTTGTTGTCTTTGTGAAACTTGCCAAAAATCATTAAATTGTTGTTCCCAGTCACTGATTGTTCCTCTTCTGTTGTGCACATGAATGTAAATGAAGACGCATAGCAATACATAGGTCTCGTCAATGATGTGAATGGCTACAGCTGGATTTGTGGGAAAGGTTATGCTGTTGGTCCAGCTAACAAACAAATGACCCTCGAACAGAGCTATCACGCAAAACTATCCATCCATCCATCCATCCATCCATTTTCTTAACCATCTATCCTATTCAGGGTCGCAGGTGGCTGGAGCCTATCTCAGCTGTCATTGGGCGAGAGGCGGGGTACACCCTGGATTGGTCGCCAGTCAATCGCAGGGCTAACATACAGACAAACAACCATTCACACTCACACTCACACCTACAGGCAATTTAGAATAATCAATTAACCTAACGTGGGCATGTTTTTGGTCTGTGGGAGGAAGCCGGAGTACCCGGAGAGAACCCACACATGCACGGGGAGAACATGCAAACTCCACACAGAAAGGCCAACCTTGCCCGAGCAGGGAATCAAACCGGTGACCCTCATGCTGTGAGGCTTGAGCACTACCCGCTGCGCCACCTTGCGGCTCACGCAAAACCACCATGTGCATTTGGTCGGTCGAGCAGGGAGTGCTTTTTGGCTTTCACAAGCTGTCCTTGGATGAAAACTCAACAGAAAACAGTTGGGTCACTTTTGTCCTGCAGCTTGAACCCTAAGGAAAACAAACTCACCCAGTTTTTTCCAGATTCACATAAAGGAGGAAATGCTATAAGACTGTGAGGCTGTTGTTATTGATGAGAACGGACACGACAGACAGACAAACAACGGACTTTACAGGAGAAATTTTAACACTTGGAATAATTTGATGAAACAACACTTTTGATATGTTTGAACTCTGGTTTCCTCTGGTGGAAAAGAGAGTGAATATTCAGGGTACAGGTAACAGATGTGATGTAATGACCCCTAAACAGGTAGGACGTCCCAGTTGTTGTGATCCCTATCTGAGTGGTTCTTAATTACGTTTTGTTGATCAAGAAAACCGTCTAACTTAGTGACTGAAATTGTGAAGAATATACATTTTCAAACACAGTTAAGCATTCCAATTTTTGACAAAAGCGTTACTGTTTACACTTTCACGATGTCATACAAATGGCAAATGGGTCAGAAAAGGCCTGATTGACTATAAGAAGTTAACAGAATCTTCATCATTATTCCAGTCAGCGCTCTGATCACTATCAGCACCAGCAGCACCATCATCATTCATCACCATAATAGCTGTGGTCATAATCATCCTCATCATCCTCATCACCCTCATCATCCTCATTTTTTGTGCGACGTTCCTTTCGCCACCTCTTCTTCCCTCCTTCCTCCCACCCTGCTCCCATTCCTTGCTCGCAAATCCCTTTATTAAATCAAATCCCCGGGGCTCCTGGAAGCTGCAATACAACCAAGGAGCGGCTAAATCCCTGAAGGTTGCATAAGCTCTGTCCATCCCTGAACATCGCCTGCCTGATTGTTTGTTAGTGCGCGCGCATGTTCGCCGCTCGCAATCCATCTGAATTTCCCATGGCACCTACGTACTACTTAGCCGGAGGGGGAATGTAGTGTGCGTTTATGCTTGTGTGAGGAGAGGTTATAAGCAGGAGCCTATAACAGATTAAGGCTGCATGGTGCAACGCTTAGAGAAATGGGAGATGCACAATCCTGCAACATGGAGAGGCCAAATGCCTAGCAGCCATTCTGAGCAGTGTGTGTGTGTGTGTGTGTGTGTTTTGGAGTGAATCCTGACACCAGTGTGTAAACATAATGGTTTTTAAGGTGCTCCATTTCACATTTTTGCCCCCTGCTCCTCCTCGGACCATCCATTGAAAGTTTTTAATGTATGCCCCTTCCCTGTTTGTTTCTAACTCTTTTAAAATCTTCTTCTTATGTCCCCTGGCTCTACTTTCTCCCCCCCCCTACTCCCCTCCTCTCCTTCCTTCCTTTGCTTTCCGTGTCTATTTCTTCCTTCATTTTTCTTTTCATCTCCTTTTTCTCCCTCAGCTGTCTGGCCCCTGGGGGTGGTGTTGGAGATGTGGTGGTGCTGGTGGTAGCGGTAGTGGGGGTGTCTTATTACTCTGTCTTAGAATGTCCAGCGGCATGCACTCACACCACACTCACACACACACAGTCACTCACACACTGTCCTAAGCCCACAGGGTATATGTGTTTGATTGAGACTAATGGTGAAATTACACAGGCTGCTGTTCTGAACAATAGTCCTCACTCACACTTATCTGGGTCGATGGTACCAAAGTGGGAAGCTGGCTCGGGGTGTTAGGATCAGTGGTCGCGTGTACCAGAGAGAAGCTGGAGGATGATGGGAGGGATGGGGGTGGAGGCGCCGCGGAGAAACCCCTTTGACTGCAGCGAGTCTTAAAAATGGGGTCTTTTCTTTGGGGGTCGTTTGAATTTTTATCCTTTCGCATTTACATGAATTTACAGTATTGGGGTTAATCCAAAAATAATCTGGCATAAAACGTGGCTGCTTGGCTTTTAAATAATTCACTGATGCGATCATTTTGTTGCCTCTCTCCATCAGTAATTGGTAAGAAGGATTATGTTAATCTCCTGAAAATTGTATTTCATCATAAATTTCACATGCGTAATGTTTATTCATTATAAAATAATAATAAAAAAAGAGACGATAAAGTTAATTTTTGAGGAAAATGTATCCATCAATAATGGATTATAGTTTTGAGACCTGGATGAAAGTCTTAGCTTCTTGTGTTTCCTGAGAGAGCAACACTTCACCGGATTTGACTAAAAATGTTGTTGTAAATTTTTCTAGGGTTTAAGCGAAAAATTTCCCTTTTGAAAAGCTCCTTAAAATCTCCTTAACAGTACTTGTTTTTAAATCAGGGTGTGGAGTCAGGGGGATCGAAAAGACATCAGTGAGATCTAAGCCTCAAATGCAGTCAGAACATATCTCCCTGTGCTGGTAGTTGAAGTCTGACCAACAGGAGTGCATTAATGCAAGAACCACAAAGTTTTGGTCATGAAAGGCGACTGTCTGAAAAAGAGCGTCACTTAGAAAGAGCCCTGCATGAGAAACACCAATATAACACAAACACATGAGCCTCATGTTAGTTAAATCTGCCTACAACTCTGCACTGTTTGAATCAGTTTCATTTATGGTGGCTAAAGCTTCCCCTGAACCAGTTTTTGCACTTTTGTTATCAGTTATAGAACATATTGGTCTCCAACTGAGGACATATTTTACTCATATACTGAATTCATTGGTCATCGAATTAAGTGGAGTCATTCATGCAAACTACTGGCTCTGCAAAGCCTCGTTTTTGACAAATAGAGTTTTATCTTATTAAAATTCTAATTTGTTGGCTGTGCTGTAACCTCTTTAATTAATCTGTTGCATTGAGTGGCTAATCTAAAATCAATAACCTCTCAAACACATCTCCTAAATAACCCAGCTGTGTATGGTGTATCCAAGCTCCTTGACGAAATAAGGAAAGACTCCTACAAACTATTAATATCCCCAAAAAGACATCCTTCCTGTCTGGCTGTCAGACTCCCCTGAAAATGACTCCACTGGTTGCTTGTTTAAAATCCAAAAAACACTGTTGTGTACTTTCCTGAGAAGAGCTGTCTGTGACTGTGTGAATAATGGATGCTGTCTGTCAGGAGCGGAGAAGGAAGCAGCATGATGTTGGTACAGAAAGTGTAACGCCAAAAACTACAAAACCTCTTAGGGAGAGGTCGGAGTGATCGTCTGGGTCAACAAAGCCTCGGATTTTTATATGTTAGACAGCTGTGCCTTCTTTCTGTAATCTGGCTGCTCGTGGTGTGGGGTGTCATTAAACATTCCCTAACAAAACCCCTGGTTGACTGTTTGTGAAAAAACATCCTTCAAAGTTTCACACAAGTTTCACACTGAGGTAGAAACAGAAGTATTTTTGACGTGTTCCCTTAAGGGTGACTCCAAAAATATGAGCTCAACATTTATGCACTCTTATAAAAGTCAATTTGTTTTTGATTTCCGTTATTTAAGAACATGTTCGAATGAAATGGTTTATCTGTTCTAGTTTGTTGAACATGGTTACGGGGAGATTCCAGTAAATTAGATCATGTTGGTCCAGTGGGAAAGAGGTTTATCAGAGAAATGACTCTAACCATACGTTATGATTGTACATGTAACAACAGGACTTCAATTCCTGACTGTATGGACACAGGTTTTGAGCTCCTCAAGAACAAGCGACTGAAATAATCTCTAAGAAATCTAAAACTGCTTGTATTTGACCTTTTTGTATCTCTGCATGCAATGAGGACTGTTTTGTTTGAGGCTCTCTTTTGAGGCTTTTTTCAATCAAATCAAAGGGAAATCCTCTGAGTCTGTCTGTACATATTGACCCTGTAATAAGCTGGTGACCTGCTTCAGCCTTCTCTGACTCTTTAAGGGCAAAAGTGGTAGAAGATGTTATAATGGACAGATATTCGCCTTGATTTTTATTTCATTTCGTTGATTTAATCAAAAAAACATCACTTGTCGGATTAAGAGCACTGACATCAAAAGAACTGAGAAAACTTGAATAACCCAAACAGTAAAGTGAATGCCGTGCAAATGTGTTTAATAACATGGTTTAGACTGAGTGTAAGCATGTTGATTTGATGAAAAAGGCAGAAATAATTAGATGTAGATAAGAAAATGAGGTTCCACCCATCAATATTGAGGCTGTCTAAATAAGAGTTAAGATAAGCTGACTGTACCTGGTTTCTTTTGATGAATTAAAGTTACCAACATGACATCACATTCATCCAATTACTCATTTTGGAGTGTAGCCATTTTATTCCTAAGCCGCACAGCTGACAAAAATGATGTCAGTTTCTCTGCCCTTTGATACCAGTCATGAAGTGTTAATGTCCCCTTCATGTTCTATATTTGATTTTTTCATAAAGTTACAGACATCTATGCTGCAACTAACTTTATGCACCTGAGCTTCCAAATCAACTTGAGGTATACTTGCTGATAAAGTTACTTAATATACTTACTGATCAGCTTAACCCTCTGAGGCATGAATTATGAAAATTAGAGTTGGGATTTTTCCCTTGAGCTTTTTTATTTGTCTTAAGGCATGGAATAAAGTTTTCTTTTTTTTTTTTTTTTTTTCAAATACTTATAACTGAGCATTCAACATAAACAGTGTGAACATAATGCAAATATGACTATTTTGTTTGTTTGTTTGACTTCTTTTCTTTTTTGTTGGTGATTTCATGAATAATCTTTTTTTTTAATGTTTTGCAAAACATTTTAACTCTCTTTCATCCATTTTAATACTGCATAAATTATAGTTTTTAAGCTTTTTCACTCACAAATGTTTGCCTATAACTTTTTTAAAATATATATATTTGGAAAAAAAAATGAAAACAATTTTTTCAGGCCCTGAGAAGAATAAAAATATCCTGACATAGGCTAATATGAATTTCTACCACATGAACCACTGAATTTAGGAGTAAATATGTTTTAAATAGGTGTCCACTGTAGTGAACACTACACCAAAGGGTTAATGTAAAAATGAATTTAATTAACTTATGGTTAAGTCCCGCCCCCTCTGCTTAGATGTCCATTGACATGAATTGCAGAAAGTCAGTTTCCCTCCAGTTTTGTTAATTTCTGTCTGAGATTTTAAGTTGAAAATGGTCAAACAATGTTCATGGGGTACATGCAACTCAGACACAGCTAGTATCCAGACAGGCTGGATGTGTTCTTTGGGCTTTAATGCCTTAATGTAATAAGAGAGGACAGTGGACAGAGTAGGAAACAGGTCTCTAGAGGGGAGTTACATGCATGAAACAGGCCACAGGCCAGACTTAAACCAAAGCCACCTACACGGGGGCGAACTTTGTGGAGAATGGACCAGACCACTAGACCCTCTAGAGGCTGCATTTCGGAGAAAATGACTTTAAATAGCACTTCACTGCAGTCACCACTGTACACCAGAGGGTTAATGGTAGCAACAGATTTTCATACTATTCAAAGACTTCGACAAATGTAATGATAAATTAAGTTTTGCCATCAAAGAAATGTTTTGGTTTCCTTAGCTTCAGATGGGTATGTCCCATAGTTAAGGTATATGACGTCACAAACAGAGACATGGGGGAAAATTAAGTCATGCATTTAATTTCATAGAGGTCAACTATGAGTTTAATCTCCTGTCTGAAACATGTCCTCTGTTTGATATCTAAGAATATCTTTGCAGCCTGACTCCTGCCTTCCCTCTATTTTGTTCTAAGTGAGGTTTTGGGGGCATTTTTGCCTTTATTGATGGTACAGCTGGAGGTAGACAGGAATCATGGAGAGTAGAGAAAGGGGGAATACCTGAAGCAAAGGGGTCGTGGCTGCGAATCAACCCAGCCACCGCTGCGATGAAGACTATAACCTCTGTGCATGGGGCAGGTGCAGAAACCACCAGGCTAACCAGAGCTCCACCTTTTCTCCAGCTCTGTCTGCTCCGGCAAACAGAGGTGAGCACCTTTCTGTGTGAAGGATTCTTAACTATAATAAGATGCTGCACAGCAACCTTCAGGTCAGAATTTAGGTGCAGACGGTGTTTCATTGATTTATTCTTTCTGGCAACAGGAACAGAAGCTTAGAAAAACTCTAACAGGCATTTTTTATTTGGTTTGGGTGATATTTGGACTGTTATTATTTTAAAAGAAGTCATGATGAATTAGATGTTTTAATTACTATTCATGTTGACAGTAATACATTGCCTTTAGAAGTCTTATTTTAATCAGCTATTTGTTGTAAAAGACCTCATAATTGAAAATTAGCCATTTTTTCTTGAAAAGTTAGAAAAAAATGAATTTGGAGGCTTGATCTGCACACATGCACTCACAATTTTGTGTATTTTTTGGATGGTAGTCTGTGTGTGTGTGTGTGTGTGTGTGTGTGTGTGTGTGTGTGTGTGTGTGTGTGTGTGTGTTTGTGAGTTACTGCAGGGGTTGTGATGCATCCCATAGATACAGTGAAGATTCTCAGTTTCCAACAAAGACTCAATTTCTTTCTGCTCTTTGCTCTTTCCATGACTTCATGTTGTGTTGTCATGATTTCACAGTGTTCACTGCGTGTTTACTTTCTCTCTCTCTCTCACACACTCACACACACACACACAAACACAAACACAAATACTCAGAGGTTCTTATTTATGTGTTTCCTCTCCGCCCTTCTTTCCAAGGGAGAGTTGGAGACAGGGAGTCGTGTGTGTGTGTGTGTGTGTTAAAGTCTGTCTGTGTGTTTGTGTGTGCAGTGGGTGGGCGATAGACAGATGAAAAAAGGAGGTGACAGAGAAGAGAGAGAGAGAAGTGTCAGGGGAAAGAAAGCCTCATGGAGTGTGAAGAATGCAAGAACAATGATGTGGTTTGTGGCAATGTTTGTCTACTGTACGAGTGTGTGTGTGTGTGAGTGTGTGTGTGTTGAGTGTGCGCTGTTTTTGTTCCCCAGTGGAAATGGCAGTGAATGTCGTTTTTCTGTTCTCCTGTCAGTCTGCCTTTTCATTTCATCGTCCGTTGTCTCTTTTTTCCTCTCTGTTGGCTTCCTGACTTTTTGATTTGATCGAATTAAAACGCTGAAATGATTTACTTTTACTGTTCTAGAGTTTTTTCGTTTGAACGCTGTAGTGTGTGCTGAAGAAAAATCATACCCATCACTCCAAAGACTTTGACTCATAAATCAGCAGGAGTTGAGAAAACAACAAATCACGAGTTGCTTTGGGGACAATGTGAAGAATAAATCAGTACAATGTCTACAAAGGAAACTTTAGTGAAGCGAATATTCATGTGTGAGCTGTATCTGGCTCACTTTTTACAGCTTGTAGTGTTTCATTATAATTGCCGGTTCATTCATCAAATAATGTTTAAAATCCATAGACATAATTGCAGGGCAAAACAGCTGACTCATTATTGTGACTCAATTTAAATCATCAATATTGACTAAAACAGTGAATCAGCCATTGGCCACGCTCCCCGTACTTTATGCTCCCATCCCTAAACTTATTTAACTCGAGGTTAATAACATAAGGCGCCTGTACTTACAATATCATCATTAATGTTGTTGTTTGATTTCTCACTCCAGGAACAATCAGAGTACAAAATTATGCAACCTTTAAAGCAAGAGTGCCTGAGACCAACAACCCCCTGCTGTGAGAAACATAAATACTTAAGGAAAAAGCCTAAGATACTTAATTTAGCTGATCCATGGAAAATTAGACTTCCTTTGTGAACATATTGCTGTGTTTCCTGGATTAATTCCTCGTCCTTGATAATACCGTTTTCCTGGCTTAGTCACCTCAGGGGACTTTAGAGCAATAAAGAAAAGTGGAAAATAGATTCAGGATTATCTGTTTGCATGGTTTTATATACAAAGTAACCTCAATTTGTTTATATTTTTGTAATTGTGGATGAAATGGGAGGAGATTGTTTGAACAGTCATATGAAGCAGGATACCAACCTGATAAATCAACTCAAGGTTTACAGTAAAAGGGCAGTGTTACCATCACATGACCAATGACAAACTCAGTCTGCAGTCAGTTTATCTCCATATTTTTGATATCATGTCAAAAAATGATGAATATGAAGAAGTTTAACTCATAACTCAGGCTAAAATCAGCACTGTTGTTTGAATAAAAGAGAAAGAGCTAGAAAAATGAGCAAACATGCTGTCAATGTGCAAATTAAGGCCCCTAATGTAACTGTGTCATCATTAGTGTAAATGAATCAGATTATAATAACTGCTGTTTATTATGCTCGAGTGATCCTTCACCTTGATTTATTCTTGTGTTGTGAAACATAGAAGTTATATATCAGTTGGTAGGAAATGATAAAAGTTGACTTTATACTGTAATTAGATGCAAAAATGGGCTTTTTGCATCTCCTAAGATTACATGTGGTTCTTGTTTAGCAGCTGCAGGAAGTGTTTTTCCCCGAGTGAAGGTTTGTAAGATATATTTTGAGGAGTTGCAGTTGTTCGGTGGATTAACCAGTGAGGAACTTCATATCTAAGACTGATATTTGAGTGAATGTTTGTCTTGGTATATTTCTATATTCTGACAGATGTTTTTTAGATCTTGAAGCCCTGTTATTGTCCACATACAGTTAGACAGCCTCGTTCTCAGAGCAGCTCAGTCGCATGTATCAGGGTTTCTACGCATCCTTAAAAAGTCTTTAAAAGTCTTGAATTCATTAAAATGTTATATTCTGGTCTTAAATACATTACTCAAAGGTCTTAAATCTGTCAAGGCAGAATTTGATCATATTTTGTTGATTTTATTTATTTATTTATTTATTTATTTATTTTTTGCTGGACTTTTTGAGAAGGAGATGTAGAGTGAAAACTGTCCTAAAAGCTGCTGATGTAAATTATCTGCATCCTAGTTAATCAATCTATGACTTTGGGCCACTGTTCAAACTTTTACATACACATATTAACCAATGAACAACTTTATGTTCAATAAACAATCAAAAAGTAAACTTGAATGAGTCTCAAGAAGTGACACACGCTATGATTTGGTTGTAATGCAGCAGGAACCCCCAAACTATTGACCATATTTATGTGTCTTTGGTCTTAGATTTCATTCAAAGTGGCATTAAAAAGATCTTAAAACGTCTTAAATTTGACTTGCCAAAACCTTCAGGTACCCTGTGTATGCTGCTGAATTTGTGAACCAACTAAATCCAAGTTTCCTCTTCCTCTTTATTTCTTCTGGTGTACACTTTATTTCTGGGAGACAGCCGATTTACATGAACTTGATGGTTCCAGGTATTTTAATATAAGGTACACAAAGACTATCAATACCACCTCAGGGCTAATAGTTGTGTTTCAAAGCAACAAGTGAAAATATATATATATATATTAATTGTCATATACAGATTGTTACAACACAGTGTATCATTCTGCTTTAAGATTTGTCTCTGGTTTGGGTTTCCACACTCATTATTGTGATTTGTACGAGAGAGTTGGTCTGTCTTCCTTACATAACAGACGAATGGAGGATTGGTACATCTCTCTGTACAAAACTATTCAACATTTATGCTCTTTACTGACTCCTGGAACAGTCAGTGGCTGTAATCTGAGGTCTCTTGGGCTCATCACGTTTGTTATTCCTTGAACTCAAACAGTATTTTGTAAAAATGCTTTTAATGTTTTTGCTCAGGCATCTTGGCTGAACCTGCAGGATCACTTTAAGCTGGAGAAACTTATAACTTTAACAAATTTTAAAACTAAAATCAAGGCACATTTAACTGCTGTTTGTACATGTTTTAATGATTAAGTGGTGGATAAATGAAGCGATTGTTTTATTATCATTGTATTGACTTAATTCTTGTTATCGTTTTTATGTGTGGCTGACTATGAAACATCATGTGTTGCTGTCTTGGCCAGGACTCTTTTGGTAAAGATATTTTTTATTTTATTTTTTTGAATCTCAATGGGAAAACTCCAGGTAAAATAAAGGTTAAATAAATAAATACCCCAAAAAGCATATGGGATTCTCACGTCACAATATATTGTTTCAAGTGGAGGATAAGTTGAAATATCTGAACACAGTCTGCCTCAGGTGGTTTTACCTGCTGAAGCTAGAAAACAAATATAAAAAAAGAAGAAAAATACAAAAAAAAAGTCAAAATTTTCCATTTTCAAAATTTAATACAGAAAAGTTCATCTGACGTTCTAGTTACTTTTCTACACCAAGTGTTTTCTCAACTTCCTTTTCAACAAGTCGGAGTAGAACATTTGAAGGTTATGAAGTTGAGAAGCTCTATAATAACCTGAGATTTTTCCTTTAAAACATTATTACAAATGACCTTTTTATTCAAAGTGAAAATTAATAGATAATTAAAAGCACCAGGGTAGAAACTTGGCAGATGGTGAAAAAAAAGAAAAAAAAAGCTAGAACAAATTGTTCTCAAAGAAAGATACAGCGATGTAGTCATCAATGTGTTTTATTATTTCCCACATAACAAAATCGCTTTGCTCAAGAAGATAAAGTCTAATTAGTGACCCAGAAATAACAGGGTGAAGTATTTTGCAACATGTATGTTGCTATGCTGGGATTTTTGATTGCTTTCTGAGCCACCTGAGCTGAGCCAACCTTCCATGTGGTGTCAAAGAAAAGACAATGTGCTGCCAAATCATCCGCAGTCAAGGCAGCAGACACAGCAGCAATCAGAGGAGGAGGAGGGTGCCCAGGGGAAGGTTTACACTCCATGGAAGATACAACCACTTTTCCAGGAAGCAAGTTGGATGTTTGAAACCTACATGCAGTTTCAGATTGAAGATTGAAGATTGAAGAGAACAGAGGCAGGAAGAAGAAAATGCTACATGGGAGCAGAAGCTAAGCATCCGGAACCAACGAGTTACCCAACTTCAAACTGGACGTCACTGTGGATGAGGCCCCATGGGAACTTATGTGAGACTCAAAGAGTTGTTTTGAAATAGATGAACTTTGACACTGCCAGAGAGGGAAAGATCTTAGAAAAGCTGGTCCTGGAGCTGTATATCAGAGTCTCCAATTCAGAGGTGAAGACCTGGGTCAGAAAACACAACCCTGAGTAACAGGAGTGACAGCTGAGATGACTGACGCCTGTATATCCGCACACAAAGACCCTGAGATTTTCTACTTTGCAGGACTGTGTCAAGCCACGGGCAAGTCTGAGGGCTCAGTCAAGGATGGTGGTCCAGTGAGGAGCTCTTCAAGACAGTACAAGCCAATTAGAGCTGCACAAAGGAACGCACCAGGAAGTTAAGTTGCCAATTAAGTACACTTAATCTGCAGTTCAGACTTTCAGTCTCCTTTTCTATCCAAGAGTTGTGTCAGCTTTACACTATCCAAGACCCTTTTCAATTATTTACATTACATTGACAGGTAAATGACAGTTTCCCAAGAAAACTCTGATTCAGGATTTTTTGCTTGAAGTTTTACTTAAGAAGCTGGAAAACTGAACACACAAAGAAATGCACTTTACTCTCCCACAAGAGATTCATATTTAATACATTCAACATGTTATATAACTCCTAATGTACCACAAACTAAAAAGAAAACAGAATGCTCACACATATTGGAAATCACATTAATATGCTAATGGTTAGGATACATCAATACAACTTTGGTTTAAAAAAAAAAAAATCAACTTTCATCACAAAAAATGTCACAATAACTGTGTGAGAACAATGCTTAAAACTCAAAAATGTAAACAATACTAACAGGTTAATGTTTTTCAAACAGGAAGTACAGGCTCATGGCTGAGTTTAGTAAAACTACGGCAAGCTCAAGGTTTCAAACAACTCAAAACAATGCTAGGTGGCCTCCTTCAGTCAATAATGTCACCTGATATATGATGTTCACTTATTTGTATTCATTCACGTCTAAATCTATTGAACTTTTTTTTTCTTATTTACTTAATGAATTTATTAATATAGATTTATTTACTAAATAAAGTGTTATTGGCACAGAAAACCTGTAAAGCTACATTTGTACACAGAAAATACCGAAGAGGAATTCACAAAAGGTCTTAACTAAGAATTGGATCAATAAACAGAATCAATAAGGGCATTGGTATCAATAAGATATAATCAAGAATCACAATAATCTGTACAATGCAAGATAATTCAAACTACACATTACAATGCTAAGCTATCTGGTGAGAACAATTCCAAACTACAGAATACAAAACATAGCTATCAGATTCAAAACTACCCAACTTGATACAGCGCTACCCATTACCCAATTAAACACAGCACGCTACAGGGTGATACAAGAGTATCTAATATGAAAATTCAATTTGTTACCATACCATATGATACAAACCACTGTTTCATCCTCTTGAGGGAATTTTTCCACAGTTATACCAACTGAATAAAACAATGTTAAAAAGAAACAACAAGCCCTGTGCAACCAGAGCTAATTATACCAATGAAACCACAAACACATGATACACATGCTGCACATAAAACAGCTTCAATAAGAGAGAAATGAGACAAATAACAACATCACAAGGCTACATAAAGTAGACTTCTCCAAGTGGAGGATGCATGATGGGTAAGACACCAGTCAGTGTCCTGTCAGACTCTCTCTGGACAGACTCCCACTCAGACTGAGTGGGGCAAATCTCTCAGACACTAGATATGTGTTTGTGTAAATGGAGTGAGTCTACTCCATCCCTGTTATGTATTGCTGGTATGTGCAGTGATTTAAGCCTTTGTGATGGGTGTATCATTACATGAAATCTTGCTGGAGTGCAGCTTAATGTGAGTGTATCTAAGTGTTTTTTTCTTTCTGTGTTCACAGTGGACATGGCTATTGTCACAATTCAATTTGAAAAAATATTAAAGTGCCTCCGGTGTCTCACTGTGTTGCGCAGAGACGCTGCCCATCTCCCTGGATGGTAGTCTATGTGTGTGTGTGTGTGTGTGTTTGTGTGTGTTCGTATGTCCTCAGAGTGCCTGTAAACCATCTCCAGTCTCTGTGGAATTGTAATGGGCTGTCAGTGGCTCAGTGTCCCATGAGGCTTTGCTTTTTTATGATGTGTGTGTCGTGTTTTTAAGAGTGTGAGAGTGACACAGAAAGAGATAGCAAGAGAGGGAGCGGCTCTAACAGTTTCCTGTAGTAAAGTAGATCGGCCGCTGTGCAGAATGATCCTAATTTACAGTGATGGCAGTTTCCCTGGGGACCCAGCAGGACAGGAAATGTGGGTGTATGTGTGTGTGTAACATGTACCACTTTGTATGCATTTGCTCTTTGCACTTCCTCTTTCATGTAAAGCTATGCTGCATTATTTCCTACTATCATGCCAGATAGAGAGCTTAATTTAGAGTCAGTATTTTTAGTAGTTAATAGTTCCTCACATCTTTGAAATATCATTAAATCATGAATAAAAACCGCTTGTATGTTAAGACTGAGGAAAAAGCAGATTGTTTAGATTTTATTCAAGGTACATAACACTATTAGCATTTCTCCTTGGATGAGATGGAGAAATTGAACACAACCAACCTTGATGCGTACACACTAGAAAATCCATACTACCACACAAAAAGAGGTCAGGACCATTTGTCCACTCGGTCTGCTATGGAGGATAAGGTCTTAGATGAAAGACTCAGCTGAAGTAGGCGAAGAAAAACTAATAAGGTGCTTCTGAGCAGAGCTTAAAGGTCTTTTCACTATATGCAAGTACCCATGACTAATTAAACGTAATCCACAAACCCCCCAGCTAGGTTTTTATTGTTATTATTTGCATCATGTAATTATTAGTTCATTTTGAAAGGGACAATATTTTGCCATTTAGCTCCGCCAGTTTAGCTTTAAGCTAATTTACACCTGAAGCCCCATGGGAAGGAGACATACGCAACGTGTCAGTTAAAAACAAACAGTACAGAACACAGACAGCAACACACTTATCATAACCAGTGCACAGCTGCACAAATACATTCACAGTAGTGTAGGCCCAAGTATGGAAGATTGATTGTATATCCTCTCAGAAATACTCCTCCAGAATAGCTTTACAGTGAGTAATACCAGAGTATGGTATAATATAAACTAAAATAGCAGTTAGGAAACTCCTGCCAACATCGGTGGGCTCCATTGGGAAAAGAAGAAAATAACAAAGCATAAGTTGAGGATGTATTTGGAAATACAATCTCGTTATAAACTATGGGTTTATCCTTAGGAGAAAGTAAGTGGTATCTGTGCCAAGATGGCTGTTTGACCCTACCTTGTATAACACTTCTCTGTATTCTCTGTGAGGCATGTTTGTGTTCTATTTTTGCAAGAATTAAGTAGGGCTTTCTCCAAACCAACTGACTTTTTGCATTTTTCTCTAGTCTATATATATATATATATATATATATATATATATATATATATATATATATATATATATATCATAATATTTATTGGAAAAACAAGGATAAGGAACAATTTAGAACTGTAAAGGGAAGCAAACAAAATTCCAATCACTGTAAATCAACAACTTAACTAACGTAACTTTCAAATGTTTGAGCACAGACAAAGAGAGAAGACACAACAAAAACCACAGCATATAACAATGCCACTGAATGATTCTAAAGATAAAGATTCTTTAGGGTGCAGCAACTATTTTCTTTGTCTTCCAGCCACTGCATTTTGTAAAGCCGTTCACTAAATACATACTATATGCCTATAGCCTTTGCTTGTTTGTCCATGCTGTGCTACTGTTGAAACTTGACTTTGCCAGATGACACACTCTGTGGAGGGAGACCAATGCATTTTGTAGGTTGGAAAGTCTACATCAAAGTAAACATAAACACAAAAAACTTCTTAAACTTGAAAGATCTGACCCTGATTTAAACATATGTGTAGATAATGTGATATATTTACTTCCAAGTTTGTCATGCTAGAGGCTGCGAAATACTGTTTACTGCAGGTTTGAAGTCAATATGTCTTTAACCCTAACCTGGACTTCATACAGTACAGGCTATAGTGCATACATACACATACACATGCACTCACACACTCTGACACACAAGAGTGAAGCTTCTCCCCTGCCTTGCTGGCTTGCAAAGCTAGAGGATTAGTTTTCTGGACAGAGGACGAGCAGAGGGGAGGAAATGACAAAGCAGAGATATACAGGGAGAGAGGGGGAGAGAGAGTTAGTAATTTACAAGCCACACAATGTGAATGTGCCACTCACACCAGTTCCACACCAGTTCTACCAGTAAGTGTTGGAGGTCAAGTTTGTGTTTTCCCTCCTTAGCATTGACTGTGCTCTTAACCCTGTGGTGCATAGTGGTCACTACAGTGGACACCTATTTAAAAGTTATTTACTCCTAAAATCAATGGTTCATGTGGTGGAAATTCAATTGAGATTCATTCAATTCATTGTTTTTCTTTGGGCCTGAATTTTTTTTTTTTTTTCCCCAAACATATATGTATATTTTTAAAAATGTTATAGACAAACATTTGAGGGTGAAAAAGCTTATAAACTATAAATTATACAGTATTAAAATGGATGAAAGAGAGACAAAATGTTTCGTAAAGCATCATTAAAAGAAGATAATTCATGAAGTTACCGATAAATAAAATAAAATAAAATAAATCAAACAAAAAAAGTCATATTTACATTAAGTTTGCACTTTTTTATGTTGAATGCTCAGATACAAAATATTGGGGAAAAAATAGAAAAAAAAATAATGCCTGAAAACAAATAAAAACACTCAAAGGAAAAATCCTCATACTGACTTTCATAATTCATGCATCAGAGAGTTAAAGCTGATTGGCTCCTTGCACACCTTAAAATATTAATATAAATATTAGGCATTAAATGATGTGATAATGAGTAACTTCTGAATAAAAGAGAGGTTTTTAATCTTGGTTCTGGCCTTTGTCAGAAATGTACCAGGCTGAAAAACTTGACCTGTTCAAAGTAAAAAGTAACAATATACACCCCCCAAACTGTCTCTGTATCGTGTATCTGAGGGCGGATTTACATCTGCCAATCCTCGTTACCGTTCTCCTTTACTCTTCTCTTCCTGCCCTCAGTCATGTAAGGGTGTCATCGCCCAAACAGCAGTGATGTGCATCATAGCTGTCACAGTGATGACGGCTGAGCTCTTTGATGGAGAGAAGTGTTGGCCACTACATTTTTTTCCCTGCCAATGTCATTGTATATTGCATTTCCTCCTTGGCTGTCAGACTGGCCTTGAATCCTGTAAACAACATTTTCAGGTTTTTTGTTGTTGTGCTCTCTGCCAAAAATCATTAATTGTATTATTATTGATCATCTTTTCCAAATAATTTCCTTTTCTGTCCCGTCTGTTGTCAGTTGTTTGTCTTCTTTGGCAAAGAATTTCCACTGGCTGACAGAGTTCAGATTTAAGAGTATTTAGTCCTTGACGGAGTGAAAACACAGGCATGAATTGTAGATATGCCTCCGTTTGCAGAAGCTAATAAGAACTGTCACCATGTGATTTGAGACTGCTTCCTAATTTGTGCTCAAGGGCTTAAAGTCTGTGCTTAAAGTCAGCCTCAAAACAGTCACATCCGTCAAGCACTCTCTGTATTTTTATACCTACTTTCTGTGAGTGATGTGTCACATAAAACTCGGAATAGTAGAAGCATGAAGACTGTGATGACTGAACATGGGGCTGAAGTTTTACAATGTGCTGCAGATAAAGTGTCTGCCTGTGTCATTCATGTTCAGTCGCCTTTTGATATTATTTTTAATATGCAATAAAATGTAGGCTGTAGATACACAGGACAAGTCACATCAGAATAAGCCATAAATGATTTCACAACCATGGACAGCGGCACTCAGAGCCTCTTGGAAAGCAGGAGACACAAGCGGTCTTTAAAAAAGGGTGTAAAAATGTGAAACAGTCAAGAATGGACTTTTTCCATTACACACAATGCAATCTTGAAAGTAGTCAGCCATCATACCCTTGGGATGTGGAGTGTAGTGAAACTGACTGATATCTGAAATAATCAGATAGTCCTCCAATGATCTCATAGTTTAGCACCTGTTCATTTGTTTCTGCAGGGTTTCAGTTTCATTATAGATGGTGAGCTTAACAGAGGCTCTGCTCTGACTGACCTCAGCTGTATGAACTAAAACGTAGTAAAATGCATTTGTCTGGATGTTTACTAACATCTATCAAACCTTAGGTCTGCTTATGCTGTTACATTTTTGAGCGTAAAATCACAGTAAATTACAGGTTAAATTTTGCAATGCTTTCACAGTAACGTCTTATAACTTCACAGGCAGAATTTTACAGGAATTCTTCATGAAATAACTATTTTATACTGTAGTTTTACAACTGCAAGTGATTTTACAGTAATTTCTTATTCGCTTACACTTTTATACTTTAGTTTTACAGCTCTCATGTTACCATGAGTGGGGAGGACATGCAGTGGACATAAGAGCCTGCTGTACATGGGTGTATCACACGGGAGACACAAGTCGTCTTTGCCCAGGCTATCTACTCTTCACTGTGGAGCTGACCATTCACACCATGTGGCGTATGCAGCTAGTGTACACCACGAAGCGTTGACAGCTGTGTTTTACTCAGGTACAGCAGGCCCTCACGTCCACTGTGTCCCCTCCTCGCTCATGCTTACAAGGCATATCTGTATTTTCCTCTAAAATGTATGCCTTTTTATTTCTTTTCAGGGTAGATACTTATCATTGTAACATGTTTTACAGTGAAAGTCAAAAGAACATCCTCTAGGTTTGATGGCTCCCTTAATAAAGTTCTCAGAAGTCCATTGGACAGATTCAAATTTTACAGTAACACACTGTGATGTTACAGAGGATTTTGATTTCAGTATTTTACTGTGAAACATCAGTTAAATGCTGTGAAGTCCAGTGTCACAGAAGTTTTTACAGGTATTATTTGTGATATCACAAGGGCTTTTGATTACAACATTACTGTGAAAAACTGTGAAATCCTGGGAATTGTTAACAGGGTAGATAACCACACAATTCAAATTTGCTCATGGACTCAGGATTCATGTAGACTGTTGTGTTGTATTTGTTTTGAAAGTGAAAGTAAATGGAGATATCCTTTTTAACTCTACTTTTCTGTGTTCAAGATAACTTTTTCCTGGCTACAACACAACAAGGTAATGTAGTTATCAACGTTACATAGCACTGTTGTTTGAAACATGATAACATGCAAACTTTGTTAGTCAGTATCTTTCCTTAGTCGCTGGCTACATTTGGTTTTACTCACAGCCTGGTTGAAGCCACAGGAAGATGACCTAAGATGAAATATGTGTATTTACAGATTTAGAGGCAATAAAAGAAGTTAGCCGGTGGTTGTGATGGGCAGTCACAACATTGTGCTCGTCATTTATGGAAAAGACAAAACGTTCATGGCAGCTAATGTGGGTTGAAATCAAGAAGAACCCATTATTGAAACTATCTTTATGTCGAGATAACGAGTTAATAAGTCATAATCACAAAATAAAGGTGCCTAAGAAAAGAAAAAACACTAGCCGCCTTCATCTTGGATATGAAACAGATTTTTAGATGTCATCACAGCAGCTTTCTACCTGCTTTTGCTCTCTACTAGCTGTTTTTAGTGAATCCACCAAAGTCTCCTAAAACAAGCTTGGTCAATACTTCTCAGACTGAAGAAAAAAGAAAAAGAAATAGAAAACAAAACAAAAAAGAACATTCAAGTTTGGCCTGTATTCACAGTTAATTCAATATAGAATCTCTAAACAGAGATTTCTCAGAGTTTAACCAAACTACAGACAATTCAGTTTGTTCACTTGAGCCCATTCTGCTTCTGCTCTGTTAGTACGTGATGAGCTGTCAGCTCCAGGCAGAGTCTAAGTGTCTGTCAAAGAGGTCAGGTGCACATCTCTCAGAGCTGACTCTCACATATTATTTCCATTTCCATTCTTCAGATCCAACAGACTGATAATGTCGCTCTGCTTTAAAAACTTAAGATTTCCCTTGGACCCATATTTGCATGTGAGTGTGTTATTCTGCAGTGGTGTTGGTGGAAGACCTTGTCAGTGCTCTCTAGCAGAGGCTGCAGTCTGTCTTTTTCTTTTTCCCTCGAAGAATACAAAAAAAAGTCTTCTCACATTAAATAAATTGTGTTTGCAACTTATTTTTCTGTCTTCGATTTGAACTTGAGATCTTTGTGCGGAAGAACAACTTGCAGTGTGGTGAACTTGCTGATGCATTGTCGAGACTTGGACTGCTGTATACGGGAAATTATACTTTTCCTGGGCGACTATGTGAGCCAAAGCAAAAAAAAAAAAAAAAAAAGAACAATAGTGCAGTTTTACAGAAAAAAATCCTCATACCCAATGGATACTTCTCTTTGACTGACAAGTAATACCTCTGAGGTGATGTGCAGAGGTACAACAGCCAAGTAGATACAAATCGCAGAGAGAGTATGATAAATTGATTAAAGCAAAAAAAAAAACAATAAAAGTGGTTAACCACAGCTAATGATGGTCACTAAAAAGACTTGAGAAAACACAAGTTAGGGGTTAGGGTTAGGGTTAGGGAGCAGCATTTTTTTTATGTTTTAATAATCATGGTTTTTCATGATTGGGTGAAAACAGGCAACAGCTGGGATATTAAAATGAAAGATTTATCATTAACCCTGTTGTGCATAGTGGTCACTACAGTGGACACCTATTTAAAAATTATTTACTCCTAACTTCAATGGTTCATGTGGTGGGAATTCATGTTAGCCTGTGTCAGGATATTTTTATTCTTCTTAGGGACTGAAAAAAAAAATTCAATATTTTTTTTTTCCAATCATATACAGTTGTGCCCAAATGTTTACCCCTCCCAGCAGTTTTTTTTTTTTTTTGGCCTTTTCTCAAAAAATATGAATGATATCACAAAATCCTTTCTATCACTCATGTTTAGTGGTTGGGTGAAGACATTTATTAGTAAAAAAAAAGTTTACTCTTTTAAAATCATACTGACAACAGAAACTTCAAAAATGACCCTGTTAAGAAGTTTACACAACTCTGGTGGTTTTGTCCTGATAAATGCACAAAAGGTAACACAAATGTGTTTGAATGTCTCCTTAAGGTAACCATCCTCACCTGTGATATATTTGCTTGTAATCAGTGTGTGTGTGTATAAAAATGAACAGGGTCATTTTTGAAGTTTCTGTTGTCATTATGATTTTAAAAAAGTAAACACAGTTGTTTGTTCATAAATTTATTCACCCACCACTAACCATGAGTGACAGAAAGGTTTTTATGTTACCATTTATATTCCCAAGAAAAGGCCAAAACATCAGAAAAGTCTGATGGGGGGGTGAAAACTTTTGGGCACAACTGTATATATATATATATATATATATATATATATATATATATATATATATATATATATATTCCAAAAAGTTATAGAAAGTTATAGACACAAATTTGACAGTGAAAAAGCTTATAAACTACACATTATTCAGTACAAAAATGTATGAAAGAGAGTTTAAATGTTTCGCAAGCATTTAAAAAAGATTATTCATGAAATTCCAAAAAAAGGATAGACAAGAAGTCAAACAAAAATAGTCATACTTTCATTAAGTTCACACTGTATTATGCTGAAAATATTTTCATGCTTTGAGACAAATAAAAATATTCAAGGGCAAATTCCTGACACTGACTTTGATAATTCATGGATTATTACATTACAGGGTTAATTATAAGTGATGACAAAAAGGATCTTTACACTTCCTTGCTTTATAACTTTGAAGTTGCTGATTATTTCAATAAGTAACTTTCTATTTTCTTAAGTGCTTTTCATTACGTATTTAAAGTTCTGTTTCCGCTAACATGAACTACTTTGAAACTGCGTCATTGAACTCCAGCTGCATTCCTGCACTTTGCTCTGAGGGTTTTTTTGAGGGTGCCAGCTGTGCCAGAGGTTACAGTTTAGACTTGAGCTTTGTTTGATACCCTGCTGTCCTTACATACTCTTGAATGTACACACACACTCACACAAACAAGCATCCTGTTGCCTGAAACACACGCTGAACTGCTGCACCACTCTGTAATGACAAACACTCCTCGCCCACAGCAGATTGTCGCTCTGACGACTTGCCATTTCACATCAGTCCGCGTAGATGACTGAGACACAAACATGATATCGCTCCCAACCATGCAGATGGAGAGGCACTGAGACCTACTGACATGGATGTAGATGATGTTTATGACTGAAGAAAAAAAAAAAAAAAAGTCTGATGATCTGAGTGATGCTGATTCTGTGACACAGCACATCTATTCTTGTGGGATGAAAGAGAACAAAGATCCCTCCAGTCGCAGTGAGGATGTCAAAACTGGAGGCAGGAGGTCGATCATAGCGTGCTGGAAATAGGAGTCAACATCAGTAAATAAGGATACTTTATTTTCAGAGGCCTTACAGCATCAGCACTAGTCTCATTAAAAAATTCACAGCTTTCTTTCCGGGCAGCTTAAGGCGGATAAATATGCCCTCTTTTGCACCACCGGTTAGCCCAGGGTTAAGGGGGCTAAATAGTCAAAACTTCTGCAAGGTGGCTAATCTTGGCTCACAGCAGGGAGAGCTGAAGTATCACTTTCAGATGTGCCAGGTTGACACAACAGCCCAGTGCTTTAATCTGCGTCAGCAGTGGACTAAACACATTTTTGATACTGTAGTGCAGCAAAGCAGCCTTTAGATCATCCCTATTATACTTTCAACAATGAAATCAAAGTCTGAGGCCTCAGTTCACTCCGGTGGTTTGAAATCAATACTGACTAATGAGTATAAACAAAGATTCACCCTCTTCAGGCACTGAAAACTGAGACCACATTGATATATTGAGTTTTGGCCTCAGCCATGCATACACTGGAGAGGAGAGTTGCTTACTATGTGAAATGCATATGACACTATAGGAGGATAATTAGATCGGCCTTTATATGAGGAACCCTCTAAAATCTCAGTGTTGGTCAGATGGTTATTCCCTCGTGGCTTGAATTTTCCATAATTCATCCTTTATCCACATGGAAATGAGATTAGTTCAGCATTCTACTGGTAAGTCATGTATGAAATACATTTCCTAACTCTCACTACGATGAACTATGCATGAAGTGAAACTTTATACTTGTTCTATAGGCTCACCTGGATAAAAATAAAAACTGAAAATGTGTTTCCAAATAGTTTTTTTTTTTTCAGTAAAAAAAGAATATGATCAACCTGATTCAAAAGATTTTCCAATCCAGTTTGCTGAAGCGCTACATAGAACTTATTGCTTCAAATGTTGTCCGCACGGGGCACTAAAATCCACTCAGACTGAAAACATCCTGAAATTTCACCATCAATAGTCATTGTTCTATTTTAAGTCAACAAATTATAAATGATCATGTGTGTTGATCTGTGCTGATCAGAGTCCAGCTGCATTGAGAGCTGCTGGTTTACATGATCACACAACATATTTATTTTGCTGTAAAGATCGGCTTTTTTATCTTGGTGTACCAGCTTCAAGTGTTTCTGAATCCAACCTCAAGTTGAATCTGGAGTGACTGCACTTCTTAATACCTCTGCATAGCCTTAATGTCTCATGGCTAGAAATTACTCATTGGGAGTGACTGCAGGTTAGATTTGTGCCCTATGCCCCCTGGTATCCTATAATGTGAAGCAGAAGAATAACTTTTTGAGTTATTCTAGATGATGTCAGTGAAACAGACAGTGACACAGGGATTACACCACATGAGTCCGTGGTCAGGCTCTGCTTTGTTGCTTTGTTGCTTGTTGACTGCTTGCTCTCTCATCCATCAACTCACTCTAGCTGCCTGTTCAGTCTGGCATTGCTACCTGTGCCTGCTGCTTCTCTCGCCCCGCTCTTTTCAGGCTGCCCCTCCCTCCACCCTTTACCTGTGTAGCCAAGCACACCTGAGTTCTTTTTGCAATCATGCTGGAGGAGGGGAGCCCTTATAAGAGTGGCAGGGAGAGGATCAGGGGGAGGCAGAGCAGAGACAGACAAAGACACACACCCCTGGACTACTGGTAAGAAGCGTTGATTTTCCCCTTTGGGTTTTGATTCCTCTTTTTTTTTAAACCAACATTTCAATCTTTTTGGTTTATTTAGTTTTCTGATGATTCAGTTAGTTGGAGGTGCTGGAGCGACGACCCATTGCGTGTCTGGGTCGGCACCTCTCCCTTTTCATCCCTTTTTGCCGTGGTCTCCAGCCCCTTTTGGTTGTTTATGTTCTTTGAATTCTGTTTTGGGCGAAAATAAGGCCGTGGGGTTTAAATTGTCATAATTTGTGTTGTCCTTTTTCATGTTATGGTCGCTTACCAAAGTCTTAAGGGATTTTTTTCTGTTCCAAGGAGGCCGTAACAGGCATGTTGCAGGGCACTAGACCGGTAGAGTAGGGAGTTACTTAATTCCCACTTCATAGGTGAGCCTCTCCGCATTCATGTTGGGTTGTAAATCCTCAAATCTGTTGACTCCTGTTAGTTTGTTCTTGTAGTAAAACTAAATATCGTCTGGTTTTCACGCTGTTTATTTTATTTTCAAAGGTTTGATTGGGTGGGTCCAAGGGTGTGTTTGATTCATAGATCTGGGACTCTTGATTATTCCACAACCAAACCACTGTATTTACAAAGTTTTTTGAAACAGCCTAGGACAAATAATAACTTATAGCTCAATCTTTTCATGTTGTTAGCATGATTTCATATATCTATATGTTATATAGAGTTGTGCCCAAAAGTTTACAGCCCCTAGCAGAATTTCTGAGTTCTTGGCCTTTTCTCAGAAAATATGAATGATATCACAAAATCCTTTCTATCGTTCATGGTCAGTGGTTGGGTGAAGACATTTATAAGAAAAAAACAAAACAAAAACTGACAACAGAAACTTCAAAAAATGACCCTGTTTAGAATTTTACACAACTCTGGTGGTTTTGGCCTAATAAATGCACAAAAGTGAACACAAATGTGTTTTAACGTCTACTAAAGGTAACCATCCTCACCTGGGATCTATCTGCTTATAATCAGTGTGTATATAAAAAAAATGAACAGGGTCATTTTTGAAGTTTCTGTTGTCATTATGATTTAAAAAGAGTAAACACAGTTGTCCGTTAATAAATGTCTTCACCAAACCTTTAATCATGAGTGACAGAAAGGTTTTTGTGTTACCATTTATATTTTCTGAGAAAAGGCCAAAAATATCAGAAATTCTGCTGGAGGGGGTGTAAACTGATAGGCACAAATGTATGTTTGTAGATGTTGTCTAGAAGAAAAGGAGATAAAAATGTCAAAATAAAAGTGCAGATTAAAAGGGGGAGAAGGATTCAGGAATTTAGAAAAAAAAAAAAACTGAATTGGTGGTTTCAAATGGGCTCTGAATTTAAAAGTTATCCTTATTAGTCGAGAGTCATCAATTGACCTTAGCTTTTATTTCATGTTGTCAACCTGCACAGTGAATGTTGTTTGAGGAGAAAAACATAAATAGCCAGGTTACAAAGCTGCTGCAGAAGATTTTGTGTTCCTGTTCCCCCTCTACAGATCAAAGCACGTTTTTAAATGGTGTTAACAAAGGTGATATGTTGGGAACTCCCTTCCTGTGTGAGTGTCTCTGCCATGCTGATTGTGTATCAAAACCTGACATTTATTAGTTTAACTAAATCCAATAAACATTTTGGTCAATGTCATATTTTAAGGGCCCATTCTGGTTGGTAGAAACCTATAAATACTAGACACTCATTTGTAGAAGATGTTAAGTCTGAAGTTTGTTGGCATTCAAAGGCTGTATCTTTTAATGTTTGTGTAATATAATAAAACGAGAGAGTATTTACTACGATCTGTGTTCAAACTAGATCATAAAGTCATTAGTTTTAAAGAGAAACAGACACTAAACATTTACATTCATTTCACTGAGACAAACTAAAATGTATCTTGCCTCATTTATAATCAATTATCTTGCTCTGATGATTGATGAGAGTTGTTGGATTAAGTCCTCTGAAGCTTGCTGTGTGTTTGTGAGTAGAAACCACAGCTCTTTGTTTTCTGTTTTCTTTGAGTTACTTTAAAGTCTGATGAAACGCGCTGACCTTGTTGACGTGTATACCTTTCCTCTTCGGCTGATGTGCTTCTCTCAGACAGATGTGGTCAACGCGGCGCCCCCGAGGACTGTGAACGGGAGGTGATTAGGATGACCTAAAAATAGCGAACACACGTGCGCGCACACACACACACGCACTCAGAAGTATCAGAGAGCTGATTAGCGTCTGTGTTGGAGTAATGAGAACATTTGTGAAAAAAATAAAAAAATGAAATAAATAATAAAGATGTTGCTAATTAGTGACATGAATATGTTGTGAAAAGAATATGATGCGTGGGGTTTTATTCGCACATACCCTAACCCTGAAGACACAGCAGAGAAAGAGATGTGATAATGGATTAGAGTTTGTGGTATAATGAGAATACATTACTCACTGTCAGGCTGTTTCCCTGGTAGAGAAAGGAGCTTCTTTAGATTAGTGGTCAGGGTCAGATTCATGCTTGGACATCCTATAATATATAAGTTTAATGGCATCTAGCATGTCCTAGTTTTTTTGTTATTTAGTTACTTATTTATTTTATTTCAGTTTTTTTAATGCATACAGTTTTGGGTTGAGTTGTCCAAAAAGAAATCAAATCTTGAGCATTCATGAAGGCTCTGCACCCCGGTACGGCTAAACTACACAGCACCAGATCAGATAGGTTTCCATTCAGGTCAGTGTGTCGACTCACACATGGAGAGGCTGGCTCCACTTATCTTTGATCTAGTTGCTCATAAGGGGGAATAGGGATATGTTATGGCAAAAGTTGCCACTGAGAGTTATCCTGTGGCGTTCGCCTGCTCAGTGCTGCTTGTTGGTGCGGAGGTTGTTACACAGTCACTCTGACTGTGTGACGCTGACCAATCAGGAGGCTTCTTGTATCTTTCAGGGGAAGCCCCGCCCATGAGAACTTTGAGGAAAAGCAAACGTCATGAAACGTTAAAGCAAAATCTGGAAATGCAAACAAATCTGTGGTTTGTGAGATGAAAACTTAGATCGGAAAAAAATTTAGATTTAACAAGAAAGAATTTCAATTACAAATATATTTTATAAATTCATTGGTATCACTTGGATTTTTGAAGTCACAATTTTGTTCGCAAAATCTTTTTTTGGTCTCAAATTCTTTTTTTTAAAATTTTGATTGCATAATATTGACACAAATTTCCCTCCAAACTCACACAGGATCCACTTCATTGCGATCCTGCTACAGTGTATCACAAAAGTGAGTGCACCCCTCACATCTGCACATATTTAAGTATATCTTTTCATGGGACATCACTGACAAAATGACACTTTGACACAATGAAAAGTAGTCTGTGTGCAGCTTATATAACAGTGTAAATTTATTTTTCCCTCAAAATAACTCAAAATATACCCATTAATAGCTAAACCCCTGGCAACAAAAGTGAGAACACCCCTTAGTGAAAGTTTCTGAAGTGTCAATATTTTGTGTGGCCACCATTATTTTCCAGAACTGCCTTTACTCTCCTGGACATGGAGTTTACCAGAGCTTCACAGGTTTCCACTGGAATGTTCTTCCACTCCTCCATGACAACATCACGGAGCTGGCAGATATTCGAGACTTTGCTCACCTCCACCTTCAGCTTGAGGATGCCCCAAAGATGTTCTATTGGGTTTCGGTCTGGAGACATGCTTGGCCAGTTCATCACCTTTACCCTCAGCCTCTTAAGTAAAGCAGTGGTCGTCTTAGAAGTGTTTGGGCTCATTATCATGCTGGAACACTGCACTGCCACCCAGTTTCTGGAGGGAGGAGATCATGCTCTGCTGCAGTATTTCACAGTACATGTTGGAGTTCACGTTTCCCTCAATGAAATGTACTGCAGTAACACTAGCGGGTGGAGGGAAAATGACAAGCAGTGCTCAATTTGGACATTTAGGGGTGTAGTCTCTTAGGGGTGTAATCACTTTTGTTGCCAGGAGTTTAGCTATAAATGGCTATATTTTGAGGTAAAAATAAATTTACACTGTTATATAAACTGCACACAGACTACTTTTCATTGTCAAAGTGTCTTTTTGTCAGTGTTGTCCCATGAAAAGATAAACTTAAATGTCTGCAGAAATGTGAGGGGTGTACTCACTTCTGTGATACACTGTACATGCCTGGTGCAGCAGATCACAGCCAACATGCAGCCGTCCTACTTTAATTGGATGTTTGAACTGTGACCCGTCAGTTCACCCCAGAGCAGATCGAGTGGGACAGGAAGTTGAGCACAGAAGCTTCCGAAAGACACCCAATGACTTTTGAAGTAAAACAAACTGTGTCAAATTAAAAAAAANTAAATATGCCCTCTTTTGCACCACCGGTTAGCCCAGGGTTAAGGGGGCTAAATAGTCAAAACTTCTGCAAGGTGGCTAATCTTGGCTCACAGCAGGGAGAGCTGAAGTATCACTTTCAGATGTGCCAGGTTGACACAACAGCCCAGTGCTTTAATCTGCGTCAGCAGTGGACTAAACACATTTTTGATACTGTAGTGCAGCAAAGCAGCCTTTAGATCATCCCTATTATACTTTCAACAATGAAATCAAAGTCTGAGGCCTCAGTTCACTCCGGTGGTTTGAAATCAATACTGACTAATGAGTATAAACAAAGATTCACCCTCTTCAGGCACTGAAAACTGAGACCACATTGATATATTGAGTTTTGGCCTCAGCCATGCATACACTGGAGAGGAGAGTTGCTTACCTTGTGAAATGCATATGACACTATAGGAGGATAATTAGATCGGCCTTTATATGAGGAACCCTCTAAAATCTCAGTGTTGGTCAGATGGTTATTCCCTCGTGGCTCGAATTTTCCATAATTCATCTTTTATCCTCATGGAAATGAGATTAGTTCAGCATTCTACTGGTAAGTCATGTATGAAATACATTTCCTAACTCTCACTACAATGAACTATGCATGAAGTGAAACTTTATACTTGTTCTATAGGCTCACCAGAATAAAAATAAAAACTGAAAATATGTTTTCAAATAGTTTTTTTTTTTTTCAGTAAAAAAAAGAATATGATCAACCTGATTCAAAAGATTTTCCAATCTAGTTTGCTGAAGCGCTACATAGAACTTATTGCTTCAAATGTTGTCCGCACGGGGCACTAAAATCCACTCAGACTGAAAACTTCCTGAAATTTCACCATCAATAGTCATTGTTCTATTTTAAGTCAACAAAATATAAATGATCATGTGTGTTGATCTGTGCTGATCAGAGTCCAGCTGCATTGAGAGCTGCTGGTTTACATGATCACGCAACATATTTATTTTGCTGTAAAGATTGGCTTTTTTTTATCTTGGTGTACCAGCTTCCAGTGTTTCTGAATCCAACCTCAAGTGGAATCTGGAGTGACTGCACTTCTTAATACCTCTGCGTAGCCTTAATGTCTCATGGCTGGAAATTACTCATTGGGAGTGACTGCAGGTTAGATTTGTGCCCTATGCCCCCTGATATCCTATAATGTGAAGCAGAAGAATAACTTTTTGAGTTATTCTAGATGATGTCAGTGAAACAGACAGTGACACAGGGATTACACCACATGAGTCTGTGGTCAGGCTCTGCTTTGTTGCTTTGTTGCTCTGTTGCTTGTTGACTGCTTGCTCTCTCATCCATCAACTCACTCTAGCTGCCTGTTCAGTCCGGCATTGCTACGTGTGCCTGCTGCTTCTCTCGTCCCGCTCTTTTCAGGCTGCCCCTCCCTCCACCCTTTACCTATGTAGTCAAGCACACCTGAGTTCTTTTTGCAATCATGCTGGAGGAGGGGAGCCCTTATAAGAGTGGCAGGGAGAGGATCAGGGGGAGGCAGAGCAGAGAGACAAAGACACACACCCCTGGACTACTGGTAAGGAGCCTTGATTTTCCCCTTTGGGTTTTGATGCCTCTTTTTCTTTTTAAACCAACATTTCAATCTTTTTGGTTTATTTAGTTTTCTGATGATTCAGTTAGTTGGAGGTGCTGGAGCGACGACCCATTGCGTGTCAGGGTCGGCACCTCTCCCTTTTCATTCCTTTTTGCCGTGGTCTCCAGCCCCTTTTGGTTGTATGTTCTTTGAATTCTGTTTTGGGGGAAAAGAAGGCCGTGGGGTTTAACTTGTCATAATTTGTGTTGTCCTTTTTCATGTTATGGTCGCTTACCAAAGTCTCAAGGGATTTTTTTCTGTTCCAAGGAGGCCGTAACAGGCATGTTGCAGGGCACTAGACCGGTAGAGTAGGGAGTTACTTAATTCCCACTTCATAGGTGAGCCTCTCCGCATTCATGTTGGGCTGTAAATCCTCAAATCTTTTGACTTCTGTTAGTTTGTTCTTGTAGTAAAACTAAATATCGTCTGGTTTTCACATGGTTTATTTTATTTGCAAGGGTTTGATTGGGTGGGTCCAAGGGTGTGTTTGATTCATAGATCTGGGACTCTTGATTATTCCACAACCAAAACACTGTCTTTACAAAGTTATTTGAAACATCCTAGGACAAATAATAACTTATAGCTCAATCGTTTCATGTTGTTAGCATGATTTCAATATCTATGTTATATAGAGTTGTGCCCAAAAGTTTACACCCCCTAGCAGAATTTCTGAGTTCTTGGCCTTTTCTCAGAAAATATGAATGATATCACAAAATCCTTTCTATCATTCATGTTCAGTGGTTGGGTGAAGACATTTATTTGAAAAAAACAAAACAAAAACTGACAACAGAAACTTCAAAAATGACCCTGTTTAGAATTTTACACAACTCTGGTGGTTTTGGCCTAATAAATGCACAAAAGTGAACACAAATGTGTTTGAATGTCTACTAAAGGTAACCATCCTCACCTGTGATCTATCTGCTTATAATCAGTGTGTATATAAAAAAATGAACAGGGTCATTTTTGAAGTTTCTGTTGTCATTATGATTTAAAAAGAGTAAACACAGTAGTCCACTAATAAATGTCTTCACCCAACATTTAATCATGGGTGACAGAAGGGTTTTTGTGTTATCATTCATATTTTCTGAGAAAAGGCCAAGAATATCAGAAATTCTGCGGGAGGGGTGTAAACTTTTAGGCACAACTGTATGTTTGTAGATGTTGTCTCGAGGAAAAGGAGATTAAAAAAATGTCAAAATAAAAGTGCAAAATAAAACATGGGAAAAAGGGGGAGAAGGATTCAGGAATTTAGAGACAAAACCAAACTGAATTGGTGGTTTCAAATGGGCTCTGAATTCAAAAGTTATCCTGTGGCAGCGTTTTGGGATATTTAGAATTAGTCGAGAGTCATCAATTGACCTTAGCTTTTATTTCATGTTGTCAACCTGCACAGTGAATGTTATTTGAGGAGAAAAACATGAATAGCCAGGTTACAAAGCTGCTGCAGAAGATTTTGTGTTCCTGTTCCCCCTCTACAGATCAAAGCATGTTTTTAAATGGTGTTAACAAAGGTGATATGTTGGGAACTCCCTTCCTGTGTGAGTGTCTCTGCCATGCTGATTGTGTATCAAAACCTGACATTTATTACTTTAACTAAATCCAATAAACATTTTGTTCAATGTCATATTTTAAGGGTCCATTCTGGTTGGGAGAAACCTATAAATACTAGACACTCATTTGTAGAAGATGTTAAGTCTGAAGTTTGTTGGCATTCAAAGGCTGTATCTTTTAATGTTTGTGTAATATAATACAACGAGAGAGTATTTACTACGATCTGTGTTCAAACTAGATCATAAAGTCATTAGTTTTAAAGAGAAACAGACACTAAACATTTACATTCATTTCACTGAGACAAACTAAAATGTATCTTGCCTCATTTATAATCAATTATCTTGCTCTGATGATTGATGAGAGTTGTTGGATTAAGTCCTCTGAAGCTTGCTGTGTGTTTGTGAGTAGAAACCACAGCTCTTTGTTTGCTGTTTTCTTTGAGTTACTTTAAAGTCTGATGAAACGCGCTGACCTTGTTGACCGTGTATACCTTTCCTCTTCGGCTGATGTGCTTCTCTCAGACAGATGTGGTCAACGCGGCGCCCCCGAGGACTGTGAACGGGAGGTGATTAGGATGACCTAAAAATAGCGAACACACGTGCGCGCACACACACACACACACGCACTCAGAAGTATCAGAGAGCTGATTAGCGTCTGTGTTGGAGTAATGAGAACATTTGTGAAAAAAATAAAAAAAATGAAATAAATAATAAAGATGTTGCTAATTAGTGACATGAATATGTTGTGAAAAGAATATGATGCGTGGGGTTTTATTCGCACATACCCTAACCCTGAAGACACAGCATAGAAAGAGATGTGATAATGGATTAGAGTTTGTGGTATAATGAGAATACATTACTCACTGTCAGGCTGTTTCACTGGTAGAGAAAGGAGCTTCTTTAGATGGGTGGTCAGGGTCAGATTCATGCTTGGACATCCTATAATATATAAGTTTAATGGCATCTAGCATGTCCTAGTTTTTTTGTTACTTATTTACTTATTTATTTTAGTTTAGTTTTTCATACAGTTTTGGGTTGAGTTGTCCAAAAAGAAATCAAATCTTGAGCATTCATGAAGGCTCTGACCCCCGTACGGCTGAGCTACACAGCACCAGATCAGATAGGTTTCCATTCAAGTCAGTGTGTCGACTCACACATGGAGTGGCTGGCTCCACTTATCTTTGATCTAGTTGCTCATAAGGGGGAACAGGGATATGTTACCGCAAAAGTTGCCACTGAGAGTTACCCTGTGGCTCCAGACAAGGCTCAGTGCTGCTTGTTGGTGCGGAGGGTGTTACACAGTCACTCTGACTGTGTGACGCTGACCAATCAGGAGGCTTCTTGTATCTATCAGGGGAAGCCCGCCCATGAGAACTTTGAGGAAAAGCAAACGTCATGAAACGTTAAAGCAAAATCTGGAAATGCAAACAAATCTGTGGTTTGTGAGATGAAAACTTAGATTGGAAAAAAATTTAGATTTAACAAGAAAGAATTTCAATTACAAATATATTTTATAAATTCATCTGTATCACTTGGATTGTTGAAACCACAATTTTGTTCGCAAAATCTTTTTTTGGTCTCAAATTCTTTTTTTTTTTAATTTTGATTGCATAATATTGACACAAATTTCTCTCCATACTCAAACAGGATCCACTTCATTGCGATCCAGCTACAGTGCAGCGTAAATGTATTTTTCCCTCAAAATAACTCAAAATATAGCCATTAATAGCTAAACCCCCCCCCCCTGGCAACAAAAGTGAGTACACCCCTTAGTGAAAGTTTCTGAAGTGTCAATATTTTGTGTGGCCACCATTATTTTCCAGAACTGCCTTTACTCTCCTGGACATGGAGTTTACCAGAGCTTCACAGGTTGCCACTGGAATGCTCTTCCACTCCTCCATGACAACATCACAGAGCTGGCAGATATTAGAGACTTTGTGCACCTCCACCTTCAGCTTGAGGATGCCCCAAAGATGTTCTATTGGGTTTAGGTCTGGAGACATGCTGGGCCAGTTCATCACCTTTACCCTCAGCCTCTTTGGTAAAGCAGTGGTCGTCTTAGAAGTGTGTTTGGGCTCATTATCATGCTGGAACACTGCACTGCCACTCAGTGTCTGGAGGGAGGAGATCATGCTCTGCTGCAGTATTTCACAGTGCATGTTGGAGTTCATGTTTCCCTCAATGAAATGTACTGTAGTAACACTAGCTAGTGGAGGGACAATGACAAGCAGTGCTCAATTTGGACATTTAGGGGTGTAGTCTCTAAGGGGTGTACTCACTTTTGTTGCCAGGAGTTTAGCTATAAATGGCTATATATATTTTTTTTTAAGTTATTTTTTTGGCCTTTGTGCCTTTATTTGATAGAGGAGGACAGTGGATAGCGTCGGAAAGGGGAGAGAGAGTGGGGAGTGACATGCGGGAAATTGGCCACAGGTTGGATTCGAACCCGGGCCGCCCGCTCGAGGACAAGCCTCATGGTGCGCAGCCATATCCACTAGGCCACCCGTGCCCCATAAATGGCTATATTTTGAGGTAAAAATAAATTTACACTGTTATATAAACTGCACACAGACTACTTTTCAATGTCAAAGTGTCTTTTTGTCAGTGTTGTCCCATGAAAAGATAAACTTAAATGTCTGCAGAAATGTGAGGGGTGTACTCACTTGTGTGATACACTGTACATGCCTGGTGCAGCAGATCACAGCCAACATGCAGCCGTCCTACTTTATTGGATGTTTGAACTGTGACCCGACAGTTCACCCCAGAGCAGATCGAGTGGGACAGGAAGTTGAGCACAGAAGCTTCCGAAAGACACCCAATGACTTTTGAAGTAAAACAAACTGTGTCAAATTTAAAAAAAACAACAACAAAAAACCTGATAAGATAAGATATACTTCATTCATCCCACGAGGGGAGATTCATAGTCACAGCAGCAATGCAACTGCTGTAACAAGCTGCCACTGAACAGCTTAAGAAGTAGAAATACTTAGAACAGTAGAAGTAGCAATGAATGAATTATTTGGAAAAGTCCATCAGAGACGATCGCTTGTCAATTATTCTCTTGTTATCCTCCAGCTCCACAGGGTCCAGGACTGAACTGGATTTCTTCACCAGTCATGGTAATGACTTAACATTGGCAAACAACAGATCAAGTGTTGTATTCTTTCTGGTTGGACAGTTGACAAACAGTGTAAATCCAGTCAGGTGGGAGGAGAGGGTGACATGATTGAAGTCTCCTGAGATTATTTTGGAGTTTGTTGGACTGGTTTGCATGCACACCTATGCAAATCAGTAACAATGTAAACTCACAAAAGAAGCCAATTCAAATCAGCTGGGATACGTTGTTTTCCCACTGGGTGTTCTTCAGAAACAAAGCCTCCATCTCTTCAATTCTCAAAGATGACACTTGGTTTTGATTTTATAGGATCTTTGAAGCTGCTTCAGGCTACAGTTTAAAGAAGAAGAATATACATCATTTTACACCTGAGATGATGTTGACTGATCTGTTTATATAAGTTTTCTTTTAGCTGGATGACGATCTTAACCTAAAATTGAAGCTTCAAACACAAACAAAAGACAGATGGTTGATTTATACTACACATTGTTTTCTATAGCACAGTTTGTTTTTTCCACCTTCTTTATGATCTTGTTATAAATGAAACTAATGAAGTTAATGCAAATAACACCTCAAAGTAGTCCAGATAAAGAGATGAGGAGTGTGTCATCTAGTCAGAGCTGTCATTGATGTTCAAGGATATTTACTTTAATTATAGTCTCAACAAAGAGGTGCTTTTCATGGGAAATTAATGAAATTAAAGTTCAAGTGAATTAGTAAATGCTGTAAATAAGAACCTTGATTTTCTGAAGTGTTGATGTGAGCGAGGTGTTGTGTCTGTAAAGCTCACATACATTGAAGCCAAGACGTGGGTTTGCTCGATAAAAAGACTCGTATTTATGCGACTGATGTTATTTTTTTCCCTTTCCTTTACTCTAAAATAGCAGAAGAAGCAGAGAGAAAAAGTGAGGTAGAGAATAAGAGAAACAGGAGGAAATGCTTTCCAAGTCAATTTCTTCTTCCTCAGATTGACTTCAAAGAAACACGGCTAATCCTCTCACGCCTGCTCGTTAATAATCCGGTTAATAATCCGTTTAGCCGCTTTCATGCTGTGCCGTTTGTTGGCTTTATGGTTCTGGGAAAAAGTGAAGGGAGGAGTTGTGCTGATTCACTCCAATATCCGCCCGCCTCCTCCCTCCCACCCACCCTGCCTCCTTTTTTTAACAGTGAGAACAGAAAGGCGTCTATATGTGGCATATATTCATTAACACTCAAAGTCACACACTTCACACATCAAGGCCTCAAAATAATGTGACAGTTACTGTTAAAATCCTCACTGTGTGTGTAGTGTGTGTGTTAGAGTGTGTGTAGTGTGTGTGACTGTACAGTGTTTCACCATCCAAAATAACCAATTTAATGGAAATGCAGAGAAGGCCCTGGGACAGTCGCCCTAATGACAGTTTTTCATTCACACACATACACACACTTTCGCTCACCCACTTTCTCTTCCAGTTTTTCTTCCTTTTCTCTGTTTTTTTTCTCGTTTTGGCTCCATTCTTCCATTTGTTTTTTTGCACAGATGGAATTTAGCCAGCCTCAAGGTTTTGGATTGGAGTCCGTTTTGTCATAGAGCAAGCGCTGGCTCGCAACTGTGCCGATCCCAGTGAGCTTGAACAAGTGGGTTGCCAGATCCATCATGGTTTTATCCCTCATTATCTCTGAGACTCTCTGCCCCCGCTTCTAGCCTTCTGCAACTGCTGGAACGAACAAGTGCAGATGAGAGATGAAACAATTAACTCCCATTTCCCATAATCGGCAAAGAGACTTTGACAGGGAGACGGGTTTAAAGACGAATATGGAAATAATACGAGGTCCGGCCTCGGTGCTCTGACTCCAGTGTGAGAGGAATCTACAGCTGTAACCTGGTGCAACACATGGACTCATGGATGGATGGACTGTGATGGATGGGTGGGTAGAGTGGGTGGATGGATGGTTGGATGCATGCATGAATGGAGAGATGATGGACAGATGAATTGATGTAGGAGTGGATGCAAAGATAATGAGTAAGTGGATGGATGAATGGAGGGAGTCATTGATTGAGAGATAATTGGTGAATGATTAGATGTAGGGAGGGATTGAGAGGATGAATGGATAATAATGGTTGGTTGGATGAATGAATGAATGAATTGATGAATGGATGGTAGAAAAAAGATAAAGTGAGATACATAGTGGGATAGATGGATGGATGGATGGTGGAGGGAGGGATGAATGGATTGATGAATGGATGGTGGTATAGAGGGATGGCTGGCTGGATGGATGGATGGATGGATGGATTGATGGATGGATGATGACTGGGTGAATAGAGTGGATAGATAGGTGAATACATTTTGGAGGGAGGAAAGATAAGCAAGTGGATGGATGGATGAATGGATGAATATAGGGATCAATATTATGATAGTTGTTTGGTGAATGATTGGATATAGGGAGGGATGGCTGGTTGGATGGATGGATTTGAGTGGGATGGACAAATGGATGGATTCAAGTGGGATGGATAAATGGATGGTGGGATCGATAGTTGGATGGAGGGATAGATATATGATAGAATGAAAGTATTGCCTACAACCCTGATCAAGATAAGCAGTAGAAAATGAATGAAAGTATTGTTGAATAGATGTTGGAGTGGATTGACTGATGGATAGACCAATGATAGAGGGATGCATGGATGGGTGAATGGTCTGATGGATAGATGGAGGTATAGATGGTGAATAAGTAAATGGATGGATTAGGGAATGGAGGGATGGATGACATGTACATGGATTGATGGATGGATTGATGGATGGATTGATGGATGAATAAAGAGGGTGGGTGGATGGAGGGATGAATGGATAGATGAATCAACTGATAGATGTTTGGTGAATGATTAAACATGGGGAGGGATGGTTAAACCAATAGATTCGAGTAGAATGGATGAATGGATGGATGATGGGATCGATAGTTGGATAGAGGGATAGATATATGGAAGAATGAAAGTATTGCCTACAACTCTGATCATGATAAGCAGTAGAAAATGAATGAAAGTATTGTTGAATGGATGTTGGACTAGAGTGATTTATGGAGAGACCAATAATAGAGGGATGCATGGATGGTCTGATGGATAGATAGAAGGATAGATGGTAGATAAGTAGATGTATGGATAGGTGGATGAAGAGAATGGGTGGATGGAAGGATTCATTAAGGGAGGGATGGGTGCATAATGGTGGGTTAGTCATACATGATTCAGTATATCAACATTTATTTGTTCAACCATTTATTTATTTATGAAATATTTTCAGCAGAAAGCTCAAAAATCAAACTCTGACGCTGACGATGCCAGTACAGTATCTGTAATGACAGAGGTTTTGCGCAAAGGAACCAGAATTTGGGCTCTTGTTTAGCACTGAGCTCATTAAACTGGAGAAAATAACATTTCATTGTTGATAAGAAATGGGGAGATTTTTTTTTTTTTCATCTTGGAATAAATGACAGATAATCTGTTTTACTCATCAAGATTTTAACCATTATGCAGTAGCCAGACGAGCCAACGTCAACAACCCATTCCTCTTCCAGTTAAGCCCTTCAGGTGGTCAGTTAGCTTAAGAGCAATGACATACAGCAAGTGGGGACATTTCACAGCAATGGGAGGTTTTTTAAAGGTACAGTTTTGTTGTTTTATTGATAAACCATGACAAAGAAACATGTCCTGCTACTAAAGAGCAACTGCTGCCTCATCTTTAGTGTCTCTGATGTGAATTATGTGCTGCATCATCCTTTTGTTACACCAATGATAACTCTTGTTAGTGGTAAACTACAGTTTATTTGCTGTTCTCTGTTTTGTGTTAGAATAAGGCTGCCAACAAATGATGAAACATTGGCCATAAATCAATGTTTTTTGGAATCAAGCTCTGCTTATTTTGGTTGCATTTTTTGTTTTAAACCATGACCAAGCTACAGCTCTCAGTGTTGAAAGTTAAAGCCAATGTGGAAGTTCAGAAAACAGCAGCTCTTTTGGTACCAACTGAAGTCTGGCTTCAAGAGCCAAGGGAGTTTTCTTTAACTCTATGGGCTGTGCGTTCTAAAGTCAATTTTTATATCAGGATTAGAAATGTTCAAGGCCTAAGACAAAAGTGATTTTTTGTTTATTATTGGTGCAAACTGGACTTGGGACAAATTTGTTGCTCTTGCCTCATCTCTACCTCTTTGCTTTTGTTGATAGGGGTAGGAAGTTTTTCGGTGAAGGTTTTTTGAGGTCTTCCACATGAGAAGACACATGCTTAACACTTCAACAAATATATCTCTGTAATTCTTCATTGTCATTTTTATCACTTTAGAATCACCTGACTCAAGTGTCAGTGCTGGTTTAATGTTGTTTTCTCACTTTGCTGCCTTTACCTTCGGTAGACTACAGCACCTCTGCGTTTGAGCTCTATTTAATGAAATGGTTGACTTGGTGACAACAGAGAGGCAGATTTGTAAGGAGTGACACTGAGTAATGGCATGTTGTGTCTTTAATTGAACTTGTAGCCTGAGCTCTATTAAAACCTTATATGCTCAAATGACAGGACCTGAGACAGGCCTGCAGCTCCTGTCACCTGGAGACACAAAAACTCATTTCACAAACTCTGTGTCCTCCAGGGGGAAAAGCAGTTCAAAAGAATGGTAACAGCTGGAGTTTTGACCAACTCAATCATTGCTCTTCTTTGAATCATTTTATTAATGGCACACAATTATGTATTATGAAGCTATGGCCAGGAATTACATCTCCCTGTTTCTATACCCTGTCAACCTCCATCACAGTTTGGTTTGTGACTTTTGTTTACTGGTAAACTTTGCCCATCCAGTCACTCCTTGCTTTAATGAAGTGACTCTGAGAAAACAAATGACTTCAGATGCTTTGAGTTTATTTGTATATATCAGTGTTTTGGTCTGGTCTGGTCTGGTCTGGTCGTCAAACCCCAAATCTGAGTCTCTGAAATTGAGGTCAAAGCCACTGGAGAAAAATCCAAGTTGATTTTTATTACGGTCCCATTTACCTGCTTGAGGGTCTGAGTCAAGTCCCCCTTTTCTGAATCCAGGTCAAGTCCTTTATTCTGAATCAAATCTGAGCTCTGGCTACTTGAAGATGCAGGAATAGAAACACTGTGTCACCCTAAACTATTAACTAAAATGAACCTGAGCAGTCAGCAGGACCTTTTCCTGTGTGCCGGGAGCAGTACTTATTTTTTGACATTACATTCTGACTGAACCTGTTGCTGGATATTGAGATTTAAAGAGGGGGTCTCGTGCTTTACACTGTCCATGTGGTACCCCTGTCGCAGTGTTTGTTCAGTGCTCTGAAATCACTTTATCAACTTGTGAGTCGCAATTCTTGATTCATTTCCCTACTCACTCAATTACTGCTTTAGTACAAAGCTCACTGTGGCCCAGATCAGCTTCACAAGAGAATCACTCATTAGCTCACAGAACGCAGCATAGCTCGACTTACATTCACTTCCTAACTGTGACTTTAGTATTCAACTGCCAATTTTGCTGCTGCAATTAATAGTGCGATGAGAGTGCATAACTCATTTTCTTTACATTATTGATTGAAATTATAACATAGATTTTTTTGTCATATTGGGGAAAAATATCTGAGTTGTTAAAATCATATATATTTTCTTAACTGTTGCATCCTTTTTCTTTTTCCTTCTTTTTTTCAATGAATTTATTTTTTCGCCCACACTTATCTTTTTATGTGTATGGGCCAGGGCAGAGGGGTGTTCAAAGGTGTTTAGCTTGTGGCACATGCAGATTTCTATGCAGGTTCTAGGTAACCGACTCAGCGACTCAAATGACTCAAATGACTCATATGACTCGAAAAACCTGATTCACTTCAGTGAATGACCCATTTAAATTCAAGTCAGTAAGAATAACTGTGTTTAGCATTGCTACCCTGCAATACATTAACATGATTTACAGGGAAAATAAAGATATAAAGAATTAATAAATTCTTATTTTTTACTCTTTAGAAACTCTTATTCAGTCCGCCTGAAACACTCGGTTTAAGCTGCTGTCTCCTTAAGAATCCCTGCTTCTCAAGGATTCTAAGCCTGCTCTTGTAAGGTGTCATAAACCAGCTCCTTATTAGTCATTTCATTGAGATCCGATGCTTTATTGGATTGATGTCATTTGCTCCATGTTGGCTTGTAACAACTTCTTTAAGACATTGCACTATTTTCACCACTCTTGTTTGCATGTGCTGTAAAAACTTTGTGAGCAAAGTGCATGACTCATTGCACCTCTTTAGGAAACCTGCTGCAGTAGAATCCAGCTGGTGAAGATTGAAGCCTGAGATGAACACACTCTCTGTCCCTGCTGAAAACTGAATAAATTATACGAGCTTGCACAAACAAATCAAAAATCAAAAACTTTTAATCACAAAAATTGTCAATAAATGAGTCTCATCCAAGTTTGAAAGCAGTCAAAGCGCGAGTCTGATTAGTAAGTGCTGAAGTCCTGGATGAGTCACTAAGAACAGCAGCACCGCTTTGGTGCATCGCTTTATTCTGCATGAGCTGATTTAATTGTTATTTTGCTGTGTATGAGTCTGAATCTCTTGTGGTTTGTTTGGGATTTGTATTTTCTTTTAAATCTCTTCTATTTGTGGATATAATCTGTCTGCAGCTTTCAACAAACACATTGAAACTTATAACCTGTTCGCTGCATTTTATTTATTCTTTAGCCAAAGCAGCTCTGCTTCCATGGCTCTCTGCCACAGCCCGTGTATCTCTTTTTCTAACAGCAGTGCATAAGGCAACAGAATCATTGTTAGAATTGATGTAACTGGAACAAACAAATAGGAAAAGAAAAGGATCAGGTTGCATGTAGTCAATACTGACCCCTCCAAAATTGCTCAAGTTGTAAACCCAATCTCCAGAGGCCTGAGTCCAGACTTCCAGTCCTCGTTCTGAACACAGCTATGACAATGGAACAAAATGCATCAGCACTTTATTACTGAACATGCAGTTTCTGTTTTGGGTCGTTTTTTTTTCCTGAGTCAGTGCCAGTGCAACTTTCACATTGTGTTGTTGTAAATTGGTATAGGCCTGTAGGAAAAGCAGACAGTGCTGGACTCGTACCAGGCAAGGAAACCTTCAACCTGCTCGTAATAGAAAAAGAAAAAAAAACAAACTTACAAATAACTTTGTGTTGGACCAGGCTGTGCTGCAGTGTAACAATAAACAAACTCTGCTGGCAGCCTTTTCACCCAAAACATGATGGCAAAGGTTCAGTTTGCAAAAACAAGAGTTTTGGTACAATTTTTTTGTATTTTAGGCAATCAAAAAGGAACTCACGAACTAGAAAAACAAAAGAACAACAGCTTTGGTTTGGGGCGAGAGTTGAGATCCTCCTCCTCAGCTGACATTTTGCATCTCAGCACATGACTCTTGATAGTACGAAGCATGAGCTCATGATATTTGGACCAATAGCGACTGTTTTAGCCAGCCTCCCTCCGAGCATTTGGTGCCATCTGAACAGCTGCTGCTTCTTTAACTTTAGCCAAAAAATGCTGCGTTGACTTTCAAATTGATTTCTGAGTGGCCGAACCAAGTGTAAGAGACAGGAGGCAGAAGGTTGTAATCCCCGCTGTATCCCAGCACACCTTTAAAAGACTTAGTGAGTCCAGAGATAATAGGGATTACCTGAGCTGAACTGTGATCTGAATTCGTATGGATACACACATATGTTGACCCAAACTAGACCGCTCCAAGCTCCTTAAAGGATTCAGTCATTAGTAGGTTGTTAAAACTGGGACACATTGCCCCCTTGTTCTGCTGTGGATGTGACGTTGTAAACAATAGCTGGTGGCGCAGCTTGTTGACAGAGCAGCGCCTGTTGTGGAATGACAGGTTACAAAAAAAAACAAAAAAACAAGCTTTTCCCAAGGCTTTTCACCTGAGTCTGTGTCTGTTCATGTGTGATGCAATGTTAAGTTTTATGGAGCCATTTTGACTCGCCAAAAGATGCTTTCAGGGTAAGGAGTATGTCTTGAAATGCACTGAAACTGACTCTGGCACTGAGGAGCATTAATTGGTCCAGCACTTGCAGGTTCACTGCACACCTGACCTTGAGTAACTTGTACCAAAGATCCAATTAGACAGCCAGACCCATTCACACATTGGTTAAATCTTTGCATTATTTTCACCTTAGTGAGAAACAAGTTTACCCCCGCTGCTAATTTCCTGAATTTCATGATGTTCTCATGGTCTGTTTGGCAGCAAACACCCTGTTATTGATCATATTAATATCATTTCTTGGAGTTGTGTTTCTGCCCAGCCAAAACAGTACTTTCAGAAAAGTTTTGCATCTTCAGCAGCTAAACTCTTCTTCTCCAATATGTTATTCTATCTGTTAGATCTTTGTTACTCTGCTGAAATAAACCTCTGATTTCTCACCTCATCCAAATCAAGATGTTAACTAGTTTAATGCCCAGAGTGGTGTTGACTTCTTACTGAATATTTTTGTCTTCATAAACTCTCAGAGCCACACACTTCTCCCACACATTCTTCTGCCTTTGTTTCTGTTTGCCACACATTTTACTCACACAGTGAAAAGTACATTCTTCAAGGTCAAGGGCTTAAAAACAAACTAAACTAAAAACTTCAAGATGATGGAGGAGGCTGTTGTGTGCAGAAACTTGTTAGTACAATCTTGGGTGGCCCTTATGTGCTGATATGATAAACATTTGTCTAGAAGGAATTTGTATGTAAGAGCACTTGAGATCAGTGGGAAACTAGAGACTAATTGGTTTAAATTTAAAAAGAGTAAAGTTTCATGGGTCAGAGAGTCAAAAATGGAATGTCGATATATGTGGACGTCAGGTCTTAAGAGTTTAACTCCTGCAAAACTCCTGACATCCTCACCATTGCTTATTTCTGTTTAAATTGCTGTCTTTGTAAGTCTTGCGGCTCCACAAACCTCCTTTTGATTGGTTATAGTGATGTGTCGTTCGTGAAAGATCGGTTCGAAATGAACAAATCATCTGGGTGAACGAACTGAACCGAATCACTTCATTGAAAAGATTTGTTCATATATGAACTGCAGTTGAACACCCCCCCTCCTGTCTCTTGTCTCCGTCTCCCTTGACCATTAGAGTCGTCCAACCCCCCCACCCCCACACGTTTATGTCAATGATAGTAATGACTCTACAAACAGGACAGAGTCGGTCGGAAGTCGGTTGCTCAAGCCCGCCCCTACATCTCCCTCTCGTGTCACCAGAATTGAGGAAGTAGTAAATAATTAGGTGTCGTGAAAGTATCTGTGTTTTCTATAGCTGCTGTCGGTTTGCACTGAACTTCAATATGATCCAAAGCAAAACTGAGCATTTGGCATTGTTTGAGCTCATTAAATTTTGACTGGCAGGCGAAGCTGCGGAGAAGTACTGAACGGAGAAGTCCAAATCACTTTACTGAATTGATTCTAATGATTCAGTTCACTGAAATGAACTGCTTTGCCCATCACTAATTGGCTACCCCTCTGGAGGCCAATCAGAGCTATGGCAGACCCCGGTGTTTGAGGCCCACCCTTTCAAAGTGTCATGATCCTTAGTCCATCTTGGTGACTCTCACAAAGATCCTGTGCAATTTATAAAGTATCACTATAATCAGTTTACGGACAGATTCAAGGATTTTTATGACATAAAAATGTATAGAGGTTTGAAAATCTGCTCACGTTTAGTTTGAACGTACAGAGTTGTTCTCCATATCCATGTTTAAAAGATTGGAAAGCAGTACACTCCCTGTTTAAATAAGCACAAATAAATACATAAAGACTTGGGATTCTTTTAAACCATCCATGTCCTGCTTAGAGGAGTGGTATAATTAACTCTCTTCTGCTTGCTTGAACAGAGATAGTACATCCTGTCAGCATATTACCCTGTTAAATTCAGCAGACTGCTCCCTCTCCCCTAAACTGTGTGGGTCCCGCTGTAATGTACCGGTTGCTCCAACAATGCTTACGCCAGTGGTTCTCTAAGCTGTTGCACTTGTGTGAGCGTGTTGTGTCTCTATGAGCGTACACGCTGACTTGTGTATGCGTGTTTGTTAGAGCACAGTATTGGCAGTGTGAAGATTTTCAATTATGAGTTGCTGTGCTGGAAGACTAGACTGTGAAACTATTGGCTAACCATTTGTATCATTTGCAATTAGTGTAAGAACTAAAGCTTGATTTACCCTCTCTCTCTCTCTCCCTCTCATCCCTCAGTTTAATTGGCATTGCCAAGCAAAATTGTGAAAAAGTCACTAAGACGGCGGCAGCTTTCCATTTAAACAGATTATGGATGGAACAGTTACCAGTGGAGGCCAAATAACCCTTTGTAATCCTCACAGAGGACATTTAATTAACTGGCCTTCTTTGCTGTCCTCTTTCTCACTCTGAGTCTTTGCTTATATGCGAGTATGTATAGGAACCTCGCACACAAACACGTTGAGAGTGCAGGTGTTGTCAGGTGTAATGCAAGTCTCTTCCACGGAGGCCAGAAGAGAGCAGGAGCAGCCCGTGCTGCATGTTAATGCTAAATGAGACGCGGAAAAAGACGCGGTGCGGTGAAATGAGAAGTTCCACATTATGCCTTCCATGCTGTCAGCACAATGCAGAGCAGGCAGGAGGAAGACAGATTGAGGAAATGAGGTAGCAGAAAGTTAGAAAGGTGCTGATTGGGGTCATCGGAGGAGAGTGGAGGAGGAGGGGACGCGTGTATGTTTGATGCACCCATTGTCTGCTGAGTGCTCTTCTGCTTGACGTCCTCAGGCTCCACAAACACATGGTTATGTCCTACATATTTCTGTATTGAGTGGTATGAGCATGCATTTATATCCAGACACACGGAGATTAATCACCTCTGTGTTCTGGAAAGGAAAATAAACCTGTTGTCTTTCTTGCACTGTAACTAACTTCATTTCCTCCGTGTAATGATGACTCACACTGTGAACCACTTACATCTGCTTCCAGCAGGCTCTGTCACTTTTTGCACTTTACTTAAGGCATCATATGACTCATCACTGTGTTCCTGTTTGACAGAGATAATGGAAGCAATCTGACAATTGTGTTTCCATCTACAGCCCGGCTTGAGTCTATGTTGGATCTGTTTTCTCAGCTTGCTGATGTTCTCTATTCCCTTAATGTGCTGACGGCGTCCTCATGAAGCACACCGTACAGTCTAACCCATGTAAAATGTAATGGGCTTCACAGCTAGTTTAGGTACAAATCAATCCACCAGCAGAGATTATGAGGCTAAATTAATTAAATGATGCCCAGAAATCAAACCAATATACATCTCATTAATTCTGCACACAGATATTTAATTAATTCACAGACGCCTTGAAGGGGTTGCTTCAGTCCCAACATGACAAAAAAAAAGTGAGTTCTGCTCATTTTATGATCAAGACTAAGTGTGCTTGTGAAGACAGACATTTGGCAGGAAAAGGCAAAATCAAGGCAAAGACACAAGTAAAAGTTGGAGGGAGTAGAGAGAGGAAAGGCTTGAGCCAGATGGTTTAATGTGAGGAATTATGGATTTAATTCTCACATAAATCAATGCAGCAGAAGTGTGCACACAAGACACTACTTGTGAAAGCACTCTAGATATCATAGCAACAAAGTACATAGATTTAAGGTATAATATATTAGAAAACAATTTGATAATGCTACAGAACATAAGGCATGCCATTTCTTCCCCCTGGTGAGTGGCTGTAGTATGGGCCAGAAAGCTCATCTTCATCTCAACACATATACCACAAGCTGAGCTGCGACATTTAAATACTGCTTAATCATACTTCCTGTCGTTAAAAAATAAATGACTGAAAATTTGTATTATGCTGATTAATGTGCCAGTGTTTGTTTTTTGTCATAGTTTCATTTGATAAATTACTGACGGTACAATGTGTGGGTGTAGTCTCTCAAATGTCACCCACATTTTGGAAACCTATTGTTACTCGATGCCATATTGGATACTGGAAATGCCCTGAGCCATTATTGATATTGGCAACAGGAGTGATGCTGGCCATGTGGCAGTAATTTTTATTTATGTCAGAAAAAGGCGTTGAATGCAAAACTTGTCATGCACAAGTTTTGCATGTTGGCAAAAAAACAGGGGAAGTTTCATATATTTCAATCAGGAGAGACTTAGACTTCAATAAGATTATGAAGGGATTTCAAGTCTTGAAGACCTGCAAATAGAGCTGAATGTCACACCATTCACACTGATATTGTATCAGATCAATATGGGTATTGGCTGGTTTAGTCTGGTGGTCCAGTGGTTAGGATTCAGTGCTCTAACTGCCGCAGCTCGGGTTCAATTCCAGATCAGGGCACTTACTTTGGGAGCAGCATTGGCTTGGCTTGGCAAGCGGAGGGTTGCTGGTCCAAGTGCACCAAAAATTGGAAGTTGGCTGATAGCTGGAGAGGTGTCAGCAAAGTTTCCTGGGAACTGTCGAGGTGCCCTTGAGCAAGGCATCGAATGCCCAACTGCTCAGGGTGCGTGCTGATGGTGCAGCTCCTTCACTCTGTACTCTACCAAGGCATATTTGTGTGCAAAGTGCTATTTGTGCATGTGTGTTTGCTTATAAAGCACAAGTAATTTCAGAGTGTAAAATTGAATTTACCCAACAGGGGCTTAAAAAAAAAACAAAAAAAAACAACCTCATCTTATCTTATACTCGAGACTGCAGTATCGCTATCAGAAGTTAAAAAAACAACAACAAAAAAAAAAACATTGTATTGAGACACTGTTTCCCTGTCTCCACCAAGCCCTTCAGTTCAGTTCATCCCGGTACAGCACCCATCTTATGGCATTTCCATGGACTAAAACTGGGACAGGTCCCAAAATTACTGACCTGCACCATCCCACATTTTAGTACCCTACTCTTGGGGTGCCCGACATACCAATTTGACCCCAAAAGGTTGAGTCAGAAACATTGCAGTCAGCTGACTGGTTGAAAGGATTGTCACCTCCCATGCAACAGCGCAAACAACACATAACCCTGCCATGTTTGAATCTCTGGTCGGTTTTGTGAAGAAAACTTTCACATTTTGTCATAGCTTTCAAAGCTACATGCCAACCACATAGAGGACAAATTACTGGATTTCTTCAATCACTGCTCTTCTGTCGCGTTGCTCTTCTTCATTGGATGCATCCGTGGGGTTCACTGTGTCGAGCTGCTTTGACACCACACTATTAAGTAGCTGACATTGCTAATGGTAGTTGACTACACGCTGCCTACAAAGAAGGGTATGATTGACTGTGGAAACATGAACAGGATCAAGCTTGTCCGACCCAACCTGTACCAAACTGTATCGATCCATACTGAGCCACTGGGTAGAAATGGAGCTTTAGTGTGAGGTAAAGAGGCAGAATCAAGGTGGGGTTTCAGTCCCTTCCATTACAGCTACCACATGTTCACCTGTCAGTTAAGTCAGCTGTGCCTTTGATTGGACAAATTTGTAATCTTCATACCTTTGAGCTACAGTGTTGTTTGAAAATTCACCCTCATTCGTTGTGAACTGATAGAAAAATAAGCTTTTCAGACTAAAGACATGTTTGTACAAGGCTGTAGGCATTTTTTTTATTTTTCACCAGTTAACATTGGGGACTCCAGGTTGCTGCTTGGTTGAATCATACAGTCTTTCACCAGAGATGTTTATCTGCAAGTTATAAATCTGCCTCAGCTCCTCCTGCGTGATACGTCATTGATTATTGAGGTGGTATTTTGGCCTCACTTTCTCAGAGAGAGGAAAGGAAGCATGACGTAATTGTTAACACACATCTTCCCATGATGAAGATGAATATCTGAAAGATGCTGTTTTGTGACCAGTCATAGCATCCAGAGCAGGAAGCTTTAAAATGAATTCAAGGGTTCATTTTTGTAGCTTGGCTTTTTTATATGATGCAAGGTACCGGATAATGTGCGAATCAGGTTTGCAAAGCAGTAAAATTGTATTGGCTGGTTGGAGAAAAGGCAACAGTGGGTGTATTGACTCAGTACCTCAGCTTTTCAAAAAGATCAATGAGGGGAATCCTTTATGCCTCCTGTGCATCACATAGCTTTATTACAAACACACTACAGCCAAGGGGTGTGTGAAACATAAGTTTCCTGGAGGGGAAACAAAGCTCTATTTTACTTGCAGGACAAATTAGATTTTGCAGTTTGAGGTGTATTTAAGTTTATGATCAAACTCACCATGAAGCTTTAGAGTTAAGTATTTTTAAATCCTCTCTTTGTGGCACCTTTGTTCTGGATTAGAGAGCAAACAGAGGTTTTATAACACTTGTAGCGAGGGCTATAGGCTCCATCATGAGGCTAGAGATGTTTGTGTCACAGATTTGATTCAAAACAGTTTAACCTCAGCTTCACTGATGGTGATCTCCAAATGTTTATTCTCCTAAAAAGTGTCATTTGTAACTCTGGCTTTCTTACTACGTTTTTTAAAGTTGGTTATGTGAAAGCAGTGAAAGTCTAAAAGAGTGTTTTGATTTCAAGCTCCATTTACCAACCAGACTTCTTTGATTTTGGTTGTGTGCCCAAACAAAGCACCAAGGATTGAGACTATATTTAGTAAAAACTTGGTATTCAGAATAAATATATGAAGCAGTAGAATGATATTATTTTTATTGTACCCTTATCTATGAAAACACATTTCCACAGTCCTTTCATTTCCTCATGAAACCTGGACATTTGAGCAGGCAGAGGCAGTGACGAATACATCTACATTTTCCAAAACCTTTTTTTTTTTTTTTTTTTTTATGACCTCGAGAGTCCACTTGAACAAGTTATTACAATCATTAAACCTTGGTGGAAGAGAGAAGTGTGGGATAAAAGTTTCATTTCCAAAACCAATGCTCTGTTTTTTATGATTTTTCCTTTATTGAACAGAAAAACTTAAAGAGGGGGTACTCTGCTTTCCCATTTTTCAAGCATGGATATAAGTGACCATGTTGATTTTCACTCTAAACGTGCAGATTTTCAAACCTCTAGATGTACATGTGTTTGCAGCAGTGAGCCTTAAAGAGACAGCAGTTATAACAGAGCATCTCAGACAGAGGATGTAATAAGATTTTTCTGGAACACCAGTGAGAGAAACATTTTTTTTTTTTTTTTTTTTTTAATTGTGTGTATTTCGATGAGTTTTAAATCATGTAAAGCTACTACATGGGGAACCGGAGGGAAACTACACAACCTAAACAATGAGCATAACACCCCGCCTTAAAGGGGGACATAACTGCCTCTTTAAAGTCGTTATCCAAGGGTGTTGTTGGTCAACCAAATATGAGATTTTTACCATTTTAAGAGTGGAACCCATTCCAGTTTTTTTTCTTTTTATTTATCCCATTTACCCACAGTCCTAGCTTTACAAACCTAAAAAAATATAAAACTATTGGGTTATGATATTAAATTGTTTTTTGTTGGATTAAAAAAAAAAAAACCTGCATGTTCTCCTTTGGTTGGTAATCTCTCTTTTTCCTAATGTTGTTCTGCTTTTTTATCTGAATTACTTACTCAGGGATTTTGCTCATAGCTGACAGGACAAGTGAAAAACACAGGATTAGGTATTTGTGAGTAAATGTAAGGGATGAACTAGCCTCAGTTTGTAGGAAACATACTTTATCAGCTGATCTCAACTCCAGTCTCTGGAGTTTTGTAGAAGTCTTTCTTGGTGTTTCCTAGACAGGCTCAGCGGAAAGAGTGGTTTTAAACTTTTTCTCCAGCCTTGACCACAGTTTGTGTTCTGATCATAACCACATCCCGTTATGAAGAAAGAAAAAACAGCAAAAGCATCTTTAATTTTTCATCAAAGCTGTTTGTGCATATGCTTCCAGGACCTTTTCCATGCTGAATTTGCTGCAAGAACAAGATAACAAGATCTCGCTGTATGAAAATGAACATGCAGGCACAACTTGGACTTGAACCACAACCTATTGGCGTAAATGAGGTCGGTGGGCTTGGAGGAGCCTTCTGTGGCACTATTAGTGATTGCAGGTCCCACTGTTTTGAGGGATTGCAACATATCATTAGATCCAGAGAGCTGCATTAGTGTGAGGAATTGCAGTAGCACCAAGCTGTATCTCCCAATGGTCCTTCATTAGCTGCTAATCCACTGATGATCGTTATGAGAGATTGTGTGTGTGTGTGTGCGTGTTTGTGTGTTTGTGAGACACATTCTGGCATGATGCTCTGTATATTAACCTCATGATTTATTATCTGGGTAATGCCGTCCCTTCCTCCCCAAAGCTGCATTGTCCTTTTGCCAATTAATTCTGAATCTGTTATGACCACAGGGAGAGAAAGATGGAGCGAGAGAGGGTGAGATGAGAAGACAGAGAGAGAGTGAGGGATTATCACCAAATGCATGGTTCGAACCCCTGAGTCAAATGGAGTGCTATGTATCTTTAGTACGGCCTGCCTGGTTAATTTCTCTCCTTTGTCTTCTTTTGATGTCCGCTTATGTTTTCCTTCCCAACGCTCCCTCGCTCCCTCTCGTCTCTAATGCCATTGATTTATGCTATTGCTTTCTTCTGCTTTTCTTTCGTTTTTCATCTTAGGTCTTCCACTTTTAGTTGTTCTGCTGTTTCTATAACAACCACAGGGTCATTTCTCAGGCTTTGTGTTATACTCTTAATCCTGTTCATGTGACACTCAACGAACAACCAATCACTCATCTCAGATCCCGTCGTGCTCTCTCTCCCTCTGACATGATTGCTCCCTCTTACGTAGTTATTCCTCTCAATCATCTATCATCCATTTACTCATTGATTAGTCACAGCAAACATGTCAAACTCTCTCTATATACAGTACAGGCCAAAAATTTGGACACACCTTCTCATTCAATTCATGGTTTCTTTATTTTCATGACTATTTACTGAATTGACTGACCTTGATTTCTTAAAGTAATGATGGCCACTCCTTTTTCTTTAGTTAGCTGATTGGTTATTGTCATAATATGAATTTTAACAGTTGTCCAATAGGGCTGTTGGCTGTGTATTAACCTGACTTCTGCACAACACAACTGATGGTCCCAACCCCATTGATAAAGCCAGAAATTCCAAAATTAACCCTGATAAGGCACAGCTGTGAAGGGAAAACCATTTCAGGTGACGACCTCTTGAAAAATGCCAATAGTGTGCAAAGCAGTAATCAGAGCGAAGGATGGCTATTTTGAAGAAACTCGAATATAAAAATGTGTTTTCAGTTATTTCACCTTTTTTTGTGAAGTACATAACTCCACATGTGTTTATTCATAGTTCTGATGCCTTCAGTGAGAATCTACAATGTAAATAGTCATGAAAATAAAGAAAACGCATTGAATGAGAAGGTGTGTCCAACCTTGTAACTTAAGGCACACAGAGCTGCAGAAAATGTGTCGTTGATACTTGCTCAGCCATCTGCAAGGAAGTGAAGGACTGCCACTGATGCAGCCATTCAGAATATGAATCAGTCACTTTTTCAACAGGTGCTTTAACTGACAAACTGAGAGCAGTCCTCCGGCTTCAGCCCTGAAATTACTCCCAAGTCCCCCTGCTGCGAGCCAGCAAACACTGCTGTGTGCTGCATCTCTGTGTGATTGAGTATTCGTGTGTGGGTGTTGTGATGAGGCCTGTGCCGGACCTCTTGCTGTGTTTTGCCAGTGTCAATATGATTGCTGTTAACTATGGGCGCAGATAGCGCAGCGCTGATTATAATTGCTAGTTTAGATGCAGAGATGCCCCCTTCAGTTTCTTCATGATCATATTTCTGTTTCCGTCACTCATGTGATACAGGGAGGAATTAGATGGAGATTGGTGTACGATAGAGGCCAGTGTGATTGGCTTAGAGCAGTTAAGCAGAGAAATTGAATGGCTGTGGCATTTTTATTGCATACAATTTACGTTCCAAAAACAAAAACAAATCAGACTGTTTCAAATTATATTATTAATCTTTGTTGTGGCCCCACTTGCATCCTGTGTGAAATAAATCACATGCAAAACAAGAAACAGAGTTAAAGCTCCTGAAGGGTCCACTGGATTGCATTGCTTTTAGAGCTCCCTAATGACACAGTGTTAGCCACATTTTTTTTGGCTTATCTTGCCTTGTAGAAGTGAAAGTTAAGAGTACCATAATTAATAATGTGAATATAAACCATACCCACTAAATTTGTTATATATGTTACACAGAGAGACTTTTTAAACTTTGGAATTCATAATTTTTTTTTTTCTCTCTCTGAACAGTTCTAGTGACACTACTGGTTGCACAGTAGCCAAAGTCATTGCTCACTATCTTCATCTCCTGCCTCTGGTTTACACGAAAATTGAGCTTTAGCCAACTTTAAACGGCTGAAAGCTTTTGAAAATGGTGCTATTTCAACATTGTTGTGTTATTGTTAAGTTGGAGATTTCTCTGGAAACAGTGACATGCACAGTTATATCGCCAACTTCTGGCCTGGCATGTATACTACAGCATTTTCAGTCCCTCGCTGTTTCCATGTTAACAGATATTTTTTTCCCCTGCGTTTCTGGGGAAATACTGTCGTGCAAACAGGCCCTAAATGTATTGGTGACATGAAGCTCGTTAGCCAGTAACAATAAATAAGCTGCATCATTGTCTAAGCAGCAGGGTTCAAAGCGTGGGCAAAAAAAAAGGAGCTGCTTATACTTAGAAATTACTTTTTTTCCAATCAATAAGCAAATAGTGTTCCATACATTATGTTAGTATGCCAAACAAATTATAATTCTTAAAAAAACCCAAATTTTTTCCTCACAGTGGTGTTTCAGAAAACCCTAATTTTAGCCTATTTGAAACATTTCATTTTATGTGCTGTCTCTTTAAAGCTTCACATTCCACAAACCCCTATCTTTTGATTGGCCACCCCTCTTTAAAAAATTATTAAGAGATTTCCACAACATAGGAATATGTTACAGTTTGAGTACATCCAGTATTGCTGCTTTATGTTCAAATTTAGAATATAGGACAGCATAACATCCCCCTCTTTAAATGACATACAACAAAACATGCCATGAACCACTTTATCTGTCACCTTCTCCATGGCAGTGGGGGCGGATCGACAAAACAACTACAACTGAAGTTGTGCACTTTTGATAATTTTGGAGTACGACAATAGAACACTTTCCAACCACAAAGGCTGTGATTACCCTCTGATCACATTAAACCAGAGTGAAGAAGCATTTGGCTAAAAGAGGTAGCAACCCCCTAGCATGCTGCAAAATATCAACGTTAAAAAAATACCACCAAAAACAAAGATACTGTCAGAGAGGCCCCTCCTGATCATGCAGTTATCTCTGATAGTTATTACCCAGAGCTGGTAATCACATTTCTCTTGCCTTGATACACGCTAAAGTTGGTTTCAAGTTGGATGTTTGACAGACAGTGATGTGAACATTTCTATGATCACACCTCAAACTTGTCTTGTCTTGTCGCTGCTCTTGGAGGTTTTCTTTTAGTTTTCATGCTGCCAGTTCAGATTTTCTCTGCACGGATGCCAGCTTGTCCTCATCTGCTTAACACTGCTACAGCAGAGATGGTTTACGTGTCTAATCATTGTCTTTCTGATTTAAACAAAATTCCTTGTCATGTTATTTTTCAAAAATGAAATTTAGCTGCAGTTGAAACAGTTTGGACACATTTGATAATTTCCTCACAGTCTAACAGCCCTCAAGACTTGGAACCTCCTCTTCTGTTTTTTGCTGCTGGATCCTACCAAGAGTGACTGACTCATCGTGTTAAATCAATTCACTTAGCTCTAATTCTTCTGTGGTATAAATATAAACTAAACATATGCTTTGGGGTCACAAAATCATAATCCAGATACATTTGCAGGAAGGTCATGGTCAAATTGAACTTAAAAGAGCATTTCTCATTTGATACATGAAATCTCTCCCCTCATTCAGAAGTGGTGCCTCCCACTTGACACACCTCCTAATTAGCCAATCACAGGCTGCAGCTGTGTTTGACAGTTCCTGCTTCTGGTGCTGAGATTCAAGCATGGCAGCAGAGGACAGGTGACAAACAAAAAACACCTTAACTGGTCAGATATAACCATTCTGTTTCTTTTACTTCAGGGTAAGACCTTTGTAGACTCATCGCTCAGCATTGTTTGATTTTTCTAACAGCTTTCACTCACACAGGCCTCATAGCTGACTTGATGTCTGCCATGTTCCTCCACAGCCATGTCATGTGCACTTAAATCTACAGGTTACATTGTTGCCTTGTGCCAGTGCTGAAAGAGAAATGAGTTACCATTTTGAACCAGGCTGTAAATGTGTTTATTTTTGCTTTAAGTTCCATTTAAAAAAATTTTTTTTTTTTAAATCCAAGTGGATACTCAATGTGCAGCATTTTAAGACACTTGACATTTAAGAGCAGGGGTTTAAACCTTCTCCCTTTTCTGATCTGCAGGTCCAGAGTGGTACCTGATCAGGGTGGAGATGACCGTGACAGATGTCAACGACAATGTCCCCGAGTGGAGCATGGTTCCTGCTCCGTACCTGGCTGTGGTTTCTCCTGATGCTCCTGCAGGATCTCTGGTCTACAAACTCTTCGCACAAGACGGGGATGAGGGCAACAATGGTGAAGTGGAGTACTTTCTCTCTGATGGTAGGTCCTTTAACCTTCTTGGTTTGTTTATTTGTGTTACATACATAATTATACACTGTAAATTTCTTAAGTTTTAAATTTGAATCATCAAGGGAAAGTGCTTGTGCTGTTGTGTCATGAGGGTTTAATGGCTACACCATAATGCAAAGACACAGCAGAGTAGTCCTTCACATGTCAGATTTATCCTGACCCACTCCCACCATGACGGGGAACTTCATTTAAGGGCACAGCCTGTACAGTGATCAGATACAGAACCCAACTTTGGATAAACTCCTCCCAAGACCATATATTAGTGACTTGATGTAAACTTTGTTGCATGATACAATTGCAAACATTTATAAGTCAATTTCTGCAAGTTAAAAATATAAAAATGGAAAACTGTATTTGTGAATTTTTTTTGTTCCCATATTAAGCTAAAATTTTGAGCTAAAAGTCAAATTAATGAGATATAAAGTCAAAATTCCCTTTTTCTATCTCAAAATAATGACTTTTTATCTCAAAATTTTGACTTTTTCTTCTCAGAATGTCATCTTTTTAGTTTTCAAATTTGGGATATTTATCTCAATATTATGACTTTTTGTCTAGGGATTTTAAGTTTTTATCTCATAACCTTGACTTGCTATGAGCAAAAAAAAAAAAAAATCTTGACGAAGCCAGGTTTTTAATTTTGTTTTTTAACTGGCTGAAATGGGCTCCCATACAGACATGATGGGGTGGGTGTATGTTACATTTAAAGACTCGGGAAAAACATGAGACAATCTCATCCTGCGTTGCTTTTTTTTCACATCGGCTAACTTTTGTAGTTCACTTAGTACATATAGACATACTCAAAAAAAGGTACATTGTTAACCAAAGTGTAAAAGATGCATTTGATTTTTCATCCTGTCTTAAGTAGCTGATGTCTCTGAGTAATGAAATAAGTATTTTACCACTGATAGTTTTCCATCAAGAGCAATAAAGTGCATTAGACCTGGTCAGTAAGCCAGAGGGTCAGTACGGTCTCACACTGTCTGATGGTTTAACAATCCACTCCCACCTCACAGTAAAAGGGTTTGGACTGTATCCAATGCAGCAGACCCTTCATATGAGCCTGCAGTTGAAGTGTTAAGAGGTTTAGTGGATAAAATATATTTTGATCTAGTTTGTTTATGGGCTGATCACAACATGGTTTATATTTCTGATCACCAAAATAGTAATATAAGAAAAACATATTTTTTCCCCACATTAGCCAGTCCTCTAGATGTGCTTTTCAAGGCACAATGAATCATGATGATTCACCATCGATTACATAGCTTTCCATTCAACAGTCTGAAAGGCCTGAGTCAACAAAGATACAGCTATTTCAGGGGGACCTTGCTTTTAAATGTTTATTTCTATAATGAATAAGTAACAGCAAATTGTATATTATCATCAAAGACCCAACATGGGGACAAAACAAGGAATCTGGTCTCATCTTGACCCACCATAAGTGGAGACCTTTGCCTCAGTTAGTAAGTTGCAGTGGTTAGAACAAACTCCTTTTAACAGAAACTTTGATCAGATCCAGACGCGTTAGACAGAAATCTGCTGAGACTGATACAGTGATGATGATGACGATGACGATGATAATGACAATGATAATGATAATGATGATAATAAGATTGTTAATAGTCATAGCAGCTGGAGTTCGTCAGTTTCCCAGCAGCAGACCGTCAATAGCAACGGTTCATATGAAAAGAGCTCAGTGACTCCTAGAAAGATCTGTGGTCACTAACTTAAATGGGACATTAAGATCAAAAGTTAGTGATAGACAGAAGGGAGAGAGTGAAACAGGAGCTTGGTTTGTCAGTCTGAGCCTATAGCAGCTAAACTAAGAGCTGATCCAGACTTGACCTGGTTCTAACTATAGGCTTTATCAAAAAGTAAAGTTTGAAGCCTTAAAGTAGGGAGAGTGTCTGCCTCCTGGACTCTGACTGGTTGTTGATCTTTCAGAGGAGGAGCCTGATAACTGGAGGCACCAACTCCCATACTACTTTTAGAGACTGTAGGTATGAGGAGCAGGCTGCATGTTGGGAGCTCAGTGACCTAGAGCAGCCATTCTCAACCTTGGGCTCCTGAACGGGGGGCCGGCAAGATGATTTTTGGGGGTCGCCAAATCATTGTGGAAAAATTTTAACAGTATTAAATTCCAAAAAAAATTAAGGTAGAGTAGGTTTAGTTGTTTTCTGTTTCATTATTTTTCCAGAATTTGTTGTATTAGCTAAGTTCGTATGATCTGAACTACAGTGTTGTGCCTGAACAAGTTCAATGAGCAATTGTTTATGAACTTGTTCATATTTTGGACATAAAAAGCTAAAATCTAAGCTAGAGTTTATGCCTTATTTTTAGAATAAAATGTATTTTTATTCTCAATATGAGCCACATTCAAGTGACATGTCCAGAAAAATGTTTCATTTCAAGTTATTTAATGACAAAAATGATGTCTGAATTGCTTGAGACAAGTAAATGGGTAAAAAATGCTAATGGGTTGAAGCATGTTTCTTGTATTAAGGTATTTAAATTTCCCAAAAATTGAAGAACATTTTTTTTTTAATCCTATTGGCAAATAATGGAATAACAAAAATGTTGGCACGTTCTTTTTCACACTTAACAACAGTGTTTTGTTCAGGTTTTTATCAGTTTGAATTGATTTTTCCTTTCTTTAATAAAAAAAAAATAGATAAATAAACCCTTGGGGTCCCAGATACCAGTGCATGTTAAATTAGGGGTCTCGACTCAAAAGGGTTTAGAACCACTGATCTAGAGGGTTGATGTGCCACTTTGAGCTCTTTAAGATAGGATAATGTATTACTGTTGAAGCTTTACAAGTCAGAAGGAAGGTTTGATATTCTAAGCTTGCTTTTTTATGCTGATCTAGTGTAGAGTGAAATGATATGTGTCTGACTAGAGGCCCAGAGAAGAAGAGGAAAAACATGTTTCATGTTTACATCAGTATAAAAGTGAGACCGTCCTCTTTATAAGTTAACTTCATCCTTAAAGATCTGTGTAACTTGTGAAATAGCTGAGGGCATCACATAGCTGTCATTGCTGTTTTCTGGTTGTTTCATGAAAAGGTCCACTCTGATGGTGAAACTCTCACTCACCCACATACATGCAGGGGCAGCGCTGACACAGCACACAGCTCTCACATGCTCCCATTTGTCTAAAGCGGGGGTGTCCAAACTGTTTTCAAGTAAGGCCACATTTGACTCTGTGAAAAGGAGCAAGGACCAACAGCTCCTCCTTAGGGTTTCCTTTATTTATTTATTTTCTTAATTGGAGTAATTTTACAACCTTTTATAGTGAGTATAGGAACATCTCTGTTCCATTGTCACAGACTGATGAAATCAAAGCTCGCCTGTCCCTCAGGTGTCTCTTGATCCCAAATGATGAGCGATCAGTTTTCTGCAGTGTTACGCGCTTCGTAAACATCAGCAAACTCTGCTTGTGAACAGAATGTTCTCTATTAGGGGGCGAAATGGGCAAAATATATCAGGATGTATCAACATCAGGAACAGGATCTTGATTTGATCAGGATTGTTTTTCATATTCAGGCTATGTTAACCCTCAAACAATAATTTTGGGCATGAATATTCCTGATCCTGTATTCTGACCTATTTTTATTCTTATGAACTTTTTTTTAGGATATGAGTCATCACATAGGATACACTTTGTTGTTTCATAAAACAGATGGAAAGAACAGGTAGAATAGGAGAAAATAATGGCCTCATGTTCCCATGGATTGACTTAAATTAACTTAAATTTGTCTCTTTCTAAGTTTGTGAATATTTCATACACACTTGGTTTTTTCTCAGCGTAATATAATTCATTTCTCCTCCTCCATATAATTGCTTTTCTTATTGTCTGTATGGTAATGTTTTTCCATTTCAGAACACTAACTCTAAAGAGACTGTCTCTTAATTTTCCCACTGAGGGGGACGGAGAGTGAATTTATTACAACTTCTTTGAGAAACAAAAACATTGATTTTGGCTTCCTGATTTAAACTCCTTGATTGTTTAAAGTGATGTTGGAGGAATATAATGTGTTCAGGGAGGGTTGTGTAATCGACGTTATGCTGCTGAGGTTGAGGCACACCCAGAGTTAATTTTGGATGGATTTTGTACAGCAGTTTGTTTGAAAGTGTTTTCATTCCCACTTACAGCTGATGAATTTTCACATCAGTAACTTATCATCAGCTTAGAAAAAACTGGCTCTGCAGTCATATTTATTGCTGTAAAGATGAATTTTCAACCTGTTAAAAGTGTTTTCACCACTTGAAAGCAGAAATATTGACAGAGCATCCTTCCCCACAGGTCTTTGCAATAGTTTTCTTTGAGCTTGGAGCCTTTATTTTATTCTAAAGCTCCTCTCAACATGTAGCCATAGAAAAACCTGTAGATGAAAATAATCAGAACCAACACAGAAGCTCAGATGTATGAATTGCGCCTTCAGCTTGTCTTCAGCTGTTTTGTTCAGTTAACAACAGAAATGTTTGTCTCATGTACCTAAAGTTTGACAAAGTATTCTATGGTGGCTGGAAAAATCAACCATTCTGCCCTTCAATCAGCAAGTTTCCTGCTTCAATTCAACCACCAGAGCAACGTTTCCGACTCCATTATTATTCCCACGGCCTCGTTTGGCTTCAGGGTTGTATTATGAATTGAATTAATCAGAAACCAAATAGATAATCATTAACCCGTTCGAGGACAGCTCTAAAAAGAATATTTGTGATGTGAAGAGAAGAAAAGTTACAATAAAAAAGCAAAATAAAACAGATATGACTGGAACAAAATGGAATTAGAAAATAGACGGAAAAGAAAGGAGAAGATGAGAAGAAAATGGTATCAGATAAGGACAATAATATAAACACAAGAAAAGAAGAATAGTACATAGAAGACAACATAAAAGAAGAGAAAGAACAGGTAGAGTATTTTGTAAATTAATAAAAAGAGAATAACAACGTAGAAAAGAACGGAACAGAAGAAAAGAAAAATGTAAGAGGGAAAAAAAGTAACGATAACAGAGGAATACAAAATCTGGAAGGGAACAGAATATATGACAGGTAAAGACAAGAAGAGAAAAAAACGGAATAGAAGAATAAAAAAGAAAAGAGGAGAGGGAGGCAAAAGTTTGGAAAAGAATAATGTAGGAGACAACAGAACAGGAGAAAAATGAGAGAAAACAAGGGAATACAAGAGAATAATATGGAAAAAAAGACAAGTATTGAAGAGGCGAGGAGAGAAGAAGAGATTAAAACAAGAGTACAGATGCAAGAGAGGATAATTATTAAAATAAATTAAAAATAGTAGTATACAAAAGAATGGAATTAAATAAAAAAGAAATTAAACAGAGAAAAAAAAACAAGGAAAAATGATAAATTAAAGAAGGGATGAAGGTAGACGATTGAGTAGAATATAACAGAGAACAGACTTTTTAATCTGGTCTTTTTTGTGAGAAAAAAATCTCTTAGCTTCACAAAATGATGAATCAAGGACACACAACCCAAACAAGAACACAAAAGAGACGGCATTGAGTCTGTATCATCAGAAACAGTGTTTTCTAACAAAAAAATAAAGTGTTTCGGTTGATGCAAAAGCTACAATGAAGATAAACACACTGATTTAACAAACAGGTGAAGTTAAAAAGTATGTGACAAAAATCAGTGTTGGTCACTGTCATAGAAGTCAGGATTCAAAGACATCAGTCATCAGGGGAAGTCTGGGGTTTTGAAGCAATATTTTTTTCAAATATCATTTAGAGCTTTGAGAAAAAATAATAAAACAATTTTCTTGTGTTTTGAGAACCTGAAAATATGATTTAGGTGTTATTATTGGATTATTTATTCATTATTTATCCTTTCTATCCAGAGCTTATCTGATTGTGAACCCTGAAACTTATAATCTATAGGAACACTAGAAAAGTTAGATTTGAGATTAAAACAGAAATCATGTTTTTCTTTACAAACCTCCTGCTCATGAATGAAATTTCTTAAACTGAAATGTAACATGTTTTTGTCCCAACAGATTTTCTCTCCGACTTAAATTCTCTCTATAAAGAAAGAGAAGTTGCAGGAAAATAAATAGGGGAAATAACTGATCATAAATGACTATTTTTGGTCGATTTAATATAACTATCTGACTTATCGGATGATGAATCTGATACAGTTATAAAAAAATCAGTATTGGTCTGTTTTATTGATTTAATGACAGATGTGTCCAGTATTGTGTGCTTCAAACTCACATCAAACATGTTTTTAATCCCACCTTTCTGACCTGTTTCAGATTTCAGCTCTGTCTCTTCTCTATTATTTAACTCCGCTGATATGAAACGCCAGAAAGTTTCTGAACCGGAGCACCGTCCAATCAGGGACTGTCATCCCGTGTGGGGGCGTGTCTGTCAGTGAAAAAACTTCCGCAAAGCCAGCTCTCATGTTTCCTCGATTACCTCTCCTCCGATCATTCTCCTCCATCCTCTCTCCTCCGAGCAAAATTAGCGCAAACAGTCTTCAATATGGCAGCTCTGAAACTACTTCCAGTGTCGCGGAGGAGAGAGGACAGAGGAGACTTTAGCACAAATAAGACGCACCCATGGTCACATCTTACACCTCACATACAAAGGTTTATTTTCCTTGAAGGTGGAGACTTTACCTTGTCATTTCTCCCTCATAAATATGTAAACGGACAAAATAAATCTCAAATTTATGTGTTTCTGAATGTTCATGCCCTCTGTTCAGCGCATCCCTTGAATCCCTTCTGTGAAGTTGAGATGAAGTAGATTTTTTCAGTTGATTTATTTGTTGTCTGTATCTGCAGGCGGTGACGGTCGTTTTGAAGTGGACAGGAAGAGCGGTCACGTGCGGACCACAGGCCTCCCCCTGCAGCGGGACAGAGAGTACCTGCTGACCGTGGTGGCTGCAGACCGGCTGGGCAGCCGCAGCGCTCCTGCTGTCGTCTCGGTGGTGGCTGGAGCTCGTCCGCCTCAGTTCACCAACTCTTCCTTCACCATCGCCATACCTGAGAACACTCCTGAGGGACAGGCGTAAGTACACACACCAAGCATCAACCTCTGGTCTGAAAAAATGAGACAGTGTGAAAGTGGTAAAAAACTGCTGTACCTCGCGTGAAATACCAGAAGTTTCGTACCTATGGAGCCGAAAAAGCCGTTTTCAGAGCGGAAATTAGCAGATTTAAAGTCTGGTACAGAAACTAGCTGGGTTTACAATGGAGCCTTATACTCCGATAGCAATTGGTTTAGAAGCCCAATCCGAATAAAAACGCTTCAATCGGAATAAACAGGCCAAAACAGAATGGAATTTTAGTCGGTTGCACAGGGGTAGAATATTTTCCCAAACCGAATGAAAGGAAAGTTTCGTCATATAAACGGTGAAACGGAATGGTGTCAGGCTGCATTTTGTTTGCGCATGCTCTGTCTTGATGTAAATGCGCAGTGACGTTTACTCCAAATGAAAACATGGCGGCTCTCTTCTGTACGCCTCCTCCTCTTCAGTGCATCCAGTAGGTGTGTGTTACTAACAAGCTGTTGCTTGAATAAAAGTGTGAAAAAAATCAAAACTGCTGCGCAAAACAGACGATAGACCTCCATCTTTTTAAACTCGTGATTGATCTGCGCGTGTCACGTGTCTGCAAAACGTCTGTTCCGTTTACATGTTGTGGTACATGTAAACACCAGATTGGAATAGATCACGTCACATGTTAACAGTTGACCTAAGATCTTCAATCGGAATGATTTCAATGGGAATGAAAAAAAAAGTCTGCATGTAAACGTGGCTAATGTCTCTCGTCAGGATTGTATGGAGTTAAAACAGTGTCAAAATTCACAAATACACACAGAAGGATCCACAAATGCACAGACAAATCCACAAATGCAAAAAACAGATTCACAAATGCACACAGACAAACCCACAAATGCAAAATCCACAAATTTTGCTCACGGCACACACTGTAAGGGAGGTGAATTTTTTTTCTGACTCTGCCATTTGGAAGATATTAAGATTGCGAGCTTGCCCAATCAGAGCCACAACTCAGATCACGTGACTGACAAGCGCCCAATGGCTGTGAGTTTGGGCATATATGGCAATATGGCTGCACCCGCTGTTGTGCTTTAAATCGGGGCTGAAGTATCAGACAGGTGACGTCATGGAGACTACGTCCATGTTTTATACAGTCTATGTCACATTCACACACACACACACACACACACACACACACACACACAAAGATCTAGATTCAACACATTGAACCGACCCTATCTTTTAACCCTCGTTTTCTTTGAAGAGGTCTGGACGCATCAACTTTTACATCTTCTTGATTGAAATTTGTGTCCACGAGTCTCCACCGGTGATTCATACCCACTCAGATTGAATACTTTTCAGCAATAAAAAGATGAAGAGATGAATTCACCTTCAGATATATCTGCACCCCCACACCCACACCACGTCTTGTTCTTGCATTAATACTCGCACACGATCATAGATGGATGAGACACATTAAGCCTTGAGCTTGTATGATATGCAGCACTCATGTTAAAGCGCTCACACACACATATACAAAGTTCATTCACGACAAGTGTCCTTGGATTAGTCTCTCTGTCTCCCACTGCTTCTTTTATTAGAGCGACTCATAAACCCACACAGTGGATATCAGTCCAATTTTCACAGTGATCTCTGCACAGGTTTGATTCACATGATAAAAAGCTGTATTCACACCTCAGAACCCGTCTGTCACACTATAATTATACCTGTTGGCAGAAATGTACTTGACCTCACCTCTTTCTCTCTCTTTTCATCTCTATACTCTGCATATCCCTTTGTTTTGGGACTTTTCTTTCCTCTTTTGCTTTATTTGACTTTGGGACCTAAAGGTCTCAGCGTTGATTGAACCATCTATTCATTCAGAGAGAGAGAAAAAAGAAAAAAACATTTATCGTGGTGCTTTGTTCTGTTTCTCCTGTTTCACAAAATGCTCAGAAACTTACAATACACCAGTGACCGTAGCCTGTTCAAAGCCTGTTTTTAGTTTGACTCCAATTCTGTTTCCGCTCATTGATTTATTTTTCCAATTGCAAAACTTTTGGAAACTAAAAATGTCACAATGCAATTCACAACAGTACACAATGCCCACTGTTCAGATCTTTTGTGATGGTTTAGTTTGGTGTATATCAATGTTTGAACACCCCAGAAGAGTATGTCTCGAAAAAAAAAAACCCAACTATTAACATTTATCTTAATCATTTTGTTGGATAAAGTCATGTAAAAGCCAGAAAAAAATTGCAGTTTGCCATTAGATACCCAGTTAAAGCTGGGGGAGATATCGCTAGTTTCAACAAGTCAACTCCACAGTAAAGGAAAGTTACTATTGGCTGTCTCAGGAGTCCTCAAGGGCCTCAAGGGACTCCTGACACATTGAGCATTTGTATGACTGGGACTAGAAACACGGACAGAAGTAAGAGGTAGAGCAAAGAAACAGAAAAAAGAAAATATATGATCTGAAAGACACATGCTCCAATCCAAGTCAGGTTAATTCACAAACCGTTCCAGCCCTCCTTTGTGTCATTTTACTGTCAGCTTTGTTGTGGATTTTAAATCTTTTGGCCATCAAACAGAGAATAAGAAGAAAAAAAAAAACATTTCTATATTTAAAACAATATAAACAAATCAAAGCTCAATTTGTAAAACAGGATAAAAGAGGTGTAGCTTTTCATCACATCCACACATCTACTGCACAGAGACTTTCCTACATTTTCTCCCTGCACTGGACTTATACCAAACAATAATGTATTTGAAATATATTTTTGGATAACATAGATTTACCTTTATAAATATAAATGGGAATGTAGGCAAAGCTATATTTGCTCATTGGATGGTAAATGAAGAAACATATCCTACACTTTCAGGATCATCTTTAGTAATGTTAAGTCCACTTCAAATCAGTCGTTGTGGTCCAGCATGATACTCTTTCTACAACTGTTGGCATACTTTGTCACATGTGACATGATGTTAAGAAGACACTGAAAGCTATGGAGTTTTTGATCTGACAGGCCCTGCTGAGGTTAAATCCTGAAAAGATTTTCAATGCACTGCAAAAACTGAAATCTAAGCAAGTCATTATGTTTTATTTTTAGTAAAATTTGTCGTATTATTATTGATATGAGCCACATTATATGGATAAGTCCAGGAAAATGTCTTATTTTAAGTTATTTAAAGACAAAAATGAGGTCTGAATTGCTTGTACCAAGTAAAAAAATCGACCAATGGGAGAAAAAAATTCTTGTATGAGGACATCTTTCACGTGCGATTTTTTCTTATCCCATTGGCAGATTTTTTGAACTTGTTACAAGCAATTAAGACCTCATTTTTATCTTTAAAAACCCTGAAATAAGACATTTTTATGATCTGGTCTGGTGAACGTGGCTCAAATCAAGAAAAATAAGACAATTTCACTACAAATAAAACTATGACTTAATTAGATTTCAGGTTTTGCAGTGTGTGGCTGGAAGGAAATGATGAATGGAACAACAACTTTCTCTTATGAGCTGAGATGTCTTTCTCTTCGAAATAGTTTTAGTGATTAAAATAATCTTTTTAACGGTTCACCGCTTCTCCGTTTCTCTCCAGCTTCCTGGTCACACCAGCTGTGTCCTTCCAAGAGAAACCAATCAGCTACAGCCTTCTCATCAATCCCAGCAGCCTCTTCTCCATCACGGCGGAGGCTGGGGAAATCAGCCTGACCCGCCCCATCGACTACGAGAGCGACCAGCATCGTTACCTGCTGCTGGTGCGAGCCAGCGAGGGCCTGGAGAGTATGAGCAGCGCTGCAGAGGTTGGTGTTTACCTGTGTGTCACTCTTCCACTGTCGAGGTCTTCAAACTCCAAATCTTCTGACATCACAAGGTTTTCTCACTGAGGCCTGCAAACAATGTCTGACAAGCCTTCAAGTTAACAAGTCCTCCAGCAGCAGGGGGGTGGGGTGACACTTTACTTGTTTTTAAGAGACATAACTGACTTTGAGCTGCTGCGTTTGAAGTTACTGTCACGTTCTTCTTGGGAGAGAATTACAGCAGCAGCAGAGCGGTGATAGTTTAGTAGGTGACAGCTGTTGAACTGCTGTGAAGAGTGGTGATTATGATGTATCCTTCAGACAATAAAATAACCACACTCAGCCATGAAATCGCAAACTACACTGAGGCCATACTTCAGCTGGTTATGCATTTTAGCTGAAGGCTTCTATTGATTTCAGATGCAAGGTGAGCTCTAAAAGATGAAGTCAGAATAGTTTTCTGATTGAGGCTCCAGGTCGGCCTCTTTGTCTTTTTATCTGAGACATTTTGAAGTTATAAATGTTACATGGGCTGTAACTCTCAGGCCCTCGAAGTGAAGTGATGTAAAGTAACTTAATAGACAAATGAACACATCCGTGCAGTCTCAACTTTTGTCTCTGCTCAGACCCAAATAAAATCATCTGTCTGGCCCGACTGTGCAGGAATTCCCCATGACTTCCTTGTGTTGTCAGGAAGTGAGAGAGAACAGCGGCTGACCGCTGCAGGCAGCAATGCATCTGCTCCGGTTTCCATCATTATTCTGGCCTCAGGCTAAAACATGTCCCGCTGAACCATCTGTCCTCCACTGCTCCGCTCTGGGCCCTGGTGGACTACAGAGCCTCTTTATGAAGAGAGAGAGGGAGAGAGATGGAGTGAAGGGGGGCGTTTAGGAAAGAAAATACTGATATAAGGAGAAGAGAGAGCAGGGAATGAAGAACAAAAGGATGAGAAATAATAAGGTTAGTGTCCGTGTCCTCCCATAACTCATGTCCAGCCTCTGCCCCTTGCCTCCCCCCTGGAGTACAGACAGCTTTTACATCCAGTTTTAGTAGAGCTCCATGAGAAATGGCTATTTTATTATTGTACTGAAATACAAGTATTTGTTATAAACTCAGAATTGTCACCACTGAGCAGGGGTTTTATGGGTTAACCCTTTACAACCACAGTCACAAAATGCCACAAAATGGACTTTTTTTTTTTTTTTGCTTATTTGGACTCTAAAACAATCAGAAAATGTCCTGTAAGTGCTTTAGCCCGTTTTTATTATTTATTTATTTTTAACTTTCAATATCTGGGAGTTGTTTTTAATTTACTACATGTTATATGAGAGTTAAAAAAATAAATTGGAGAAACAAATAATGATTTAATCTCATTTGAGAGGTTTATTTAAGGAAATAACACTGTAACTAAACAGAGCAACCACATTTCACAGAACAAACTTAAAATTTAAGTTAAGAAAAACATGTATAATAACATTCATGAGTTTTTGTCTCTTGTTTTTATGGGGGAAAAAAAAAAAAGGTCTGAAAGCATCACCAGATCCTCCAGCATCCCTACAGCCTCTTCCACTCTGAGCACACGTCACTTGAGGATGGCTGCTCTTCATCACGAGACAAAAACTGAAAGTGAAAGTAGAGGGGAAAGATTAGTAGATGGTTGCACACACACTACAGTACAAACAAGGCATGAATTAATTTATTACTGCCATTACTTAATTTTATTACATGAATTAAAAATCTCTCTCTCTCTCTCTCTCTCTCTCTCTCTCTCTCTCTCTCTATGTATATATATATATATATATATATATATATATATATATATATAAATAGATTTTTTTTTTATTCATCCTGAAATTCATCCTATGTAAAGTTACCTTGAAGTTGCTCCTTCAGATAGAGAGATACTTTATTGATCCCGAGGGAAATTCACTGTATCCAGTAGCAGGTTATAAAGACATACAAGACATAGCATGCAACATTATTACAAAATAAAAAATTACCTGCATCTACCCCCCCCAAACGCCCATATATCAATTAAGAAAAAGAAAACCGACTTAAAAAGGAGTTATACATAACAGTGCATGGTTTGTGAAATTGTGTATTGAGAACATAAAATATATAACAGAATACAAAACTCTGCATTAAGTTAAACACCAACTATAAATGAAAAGAGAAAGAGAAAACTCAGTTCTGAAGTTGTGGAGGACAGATATTGCAAAACTTCCCGGAAAAAAAAAACAAAAAAAAAAAAACAGACAGTGCAGGCATTAAGGTGCCATTTAAAAATAGAGGTGAGCACTCAAAGTGTCCAAGTAGAGGCTGACTCTAGGGTCAGCTGTGCAAATGCTCCTTTTTATCTCAGGATCATGCAGAAACCTCAGTTGAACTTTTATAACCAGCAAAGATGTCCCTTATCGCCTTTTCGGACAAACTAAGCTTTTTTTCATTCTTTTCATCCATCTGCTCTGCATTCTGTGTATTCACAGCCTTCCTTAAATGCCTGAGTGAAATTACTGTACCAACCATGTATAAGCCGAAAGTGCAACATCTCAGCTTTCACATGCTGTTAGAGGTTTTTCTGATTGTGCACACCATTTAGGCATAACAGTCATTCAAAATGTGCTTACGCAAATGTGTTAGTGTAAACACATCCAGTGTTAAAGGGTTAATGTTGGTGCTTTTATATAATTTTGATGCCATCAGATGAAGCGCAGCCAAGTCCAGCAACCCCCGCATTGTTGTGTGCCAGTTTAGTGATAAGGTGTACATGGTGTTTGGATTGATTTAGGTCCAGGAAACACTAGAGGCAAGACTCAATGCCAAAAGACAAACAACCAACCAAACAAAAAATAACCGAATCGGTCTGAGAAGTGCATAGTCCTGCTGTTCCCTGTATCTCCACTTGAGGCTGAAGATTTGGCTTTCCCGGATATTTGGTGTATCATATGTTTTACTCAACCTATGCAGCCCACTAGGATCTAACCTGTTTAAATATTAAAGGCCTGAATCCTGCAGCAAAAAAACAAACAAAAAAAAACTGAAATCAGGAACCCTCTATATGTTTACGGTGAGATATTTTAAGTCCTGGAAATGACATTGTACTGTTGTTGACAAACCTTTTACAGTTGCTCTGTCCTTTCTGTTAGTTATATTACCACTTCGACTCTTGAACTCTACTATTTCCTGAATACAGTCACAGTATCAGTCGTTTCCTCATCCTTGAGCAGTTGAGAGGCTAATGGAGGAGTGAATAGTTACATCTTTCTCAAGTGGTTTGTTAATGGTGTTTATGGTTCTGTCAAAGCATGATACACATTTTATTTGAAACGCTTCAAATGTCTGGCTTGTTCAACGTAAAAACATTATAAGCACATACTTCATTCTATGCTATTTATACAGTTGTTGTATATTTATCAATCTAAAGTTCTTTCCTTAACTAGGTTTTTATTTACTGTTTGCTGATTTTTGTTGTTGGACTCTGCTGTAAAAGCACTAAGTAAACTGATGTTTTTGAAGGCGCTACAAGAATCAGTTATTTATACTTTTATTCAGTACTATTTGGTATTATTTAGCGCACAATTTATTGATTAAGTATTTATCCTATAGATCAAGAATATAAATCATCATATAAACATCATAAGCCTTAGGGTTAAGTTTGACATAAGCTTTGTATTTTATTCCATAATAAAATTGAAATAATTAAGATTATTGATATTTAACAGAAATAGAGAAAACAGCTGGGATTTGGCAGTTGGAGCTTGTTCCTCGTAACATTTAAAGTCCACTGTTATTTTTCCCTCACTCATCCAGCCCTCCAACTTGCTGGCAGGAAAATAAATCATTACAACTAGAATCTACACCCACCATCCACCAGGGTTGGGAGGGTTACAGATGACTGATTACATGTCCTAAAATGTAATCTGTAATGTATTCCCTTGGATTATTCAAGTAAAATAATGTACTTGAAATACTTTTGGATTACTTTTAGATCACCTCAAAATCATGTAGCTGAGTGTGTGTTTCTGGAACACTGAATTTAGCCTTGTTAACACATGATTTAGAGAACGATCTAACTACTGTCCTCAGTGAAAGAGTTATTCAAGTAGACAAAACACAAATGTGGTACATTTTATCCTGCAGATGATGTTTTGGAATGAAAAATGGCATCCATTCAATATCCTTAGCCTTTATTAATTTCCACAGCTCAGAAATTAGAGAATTCAAAGTGCAACAGAGCTGCTTTAACAAGTAGATGTATAACAAAGCAAAACATGCTTTAGATTTGCATAAATTAAAAAAAATATTGGCAATTTCTCACCACTCATTCCTTCTATCAGCTTACAAAAGTCTGCATCCTCTGAGAAGGGGTGTACACTGCCAATTACAAAGTCAAAAAATCAGCAAATTAACTTTGCTCTGGGCAGCAGCTGCTGCTGGGATGAGCTTTGCTTATTTTGATGAAGTCAAAAAGTTGTACTGGTCATGGCGTTGCATTTGTCACCGTCATCAGCAGTCATCGTTTTCTCTGTCCTTTTAGCTGCTGTCCTCTGTGTGGCTATGGGGTGCTTTCTCTGAAAATGCACAAGAATAATCATATGCAAACATAGTGAAAAAAATAATCATAATCTGTTCATGTAGTCCATTTTATGGCTAACAAATACAAAAATATTACATAATTAGCCCAGTGTTGATGAGGGTAAAAGTTTCATCAGCCATATCATGTTGTGGTAAGAACCAACCTTGTGGTGCAGATACATTTATGGACTAAAAGATGGGATCAACAGAAGAGGTCCACCACTAATGGATTGTTTACAATTCTGCCAAATGTGCTTTCCTTCATCATTCATCAGTCATTTTGCCACTTTACTTTTTATACTTGTATAAGTATGGAAACTGAATAATGTTTCGTAACTTCACTTAAAAGAATGTTACAGTGTATTAAAAAGGAGCAGCTTTCTCTGCTCTGCACGTCCAAACTATAGCCACTGAGTCTCTAATATTTCATGGAGAAAGGCCTCGCAAAAAATAACCGCGAGTGTAGGACAAGCAACATGCAATTAACCAACTTACCTCAAGGTGCTTCTTCAAACAAGACGTGAAGTCCTTCGATGCTGAAAGCAGCGTCATTGACAAAGCTTGCACTGCGCTGTGATATTGCAGCTTTCTTGACCAGATTTGTCGGTAAAACCTTCTCTGATTTTCCATGCCAAAACTGCATTATATGTCGTCCTTGTGGTTGTTTTCCCCATCTTCTGCCAGTGTCGTCAGGCTGTGATCCTGTGCATTTCTTTGTAGCGTACCTGCGCACATAATGCCACCTGCTTCTGCGACCTGCATATGGTGCCTTAACCCTGTGGTGCATAGTGGTCACTACAGTGGACACCTATTTAGAAGTTATTTACTCCTAAATTCAATGGTTCATGTGGTGGAAAATTCAGATTAGCCTGTGTCAGGATATTTTTATTCTTCTTAGGGCCTGAAAATACGTTTTCAATTTTTTTCCAAACAAATATATTTTTGAACATGTTATAGACAATCATTTGAGGGTGAAAAAGCTTATAAACTATAAATTAATCAGCGTTAAAATGGATGAAAGAGAGTTAAAAGTTTTGCAAAACATTAGAAAAAGATTATTCATGAAATTACCGATGAAAAAAGGGGGAAAAAAAGAAGTCAAACAAAGAATAAAACGTCATATTTACATTAAGTTCACACTGTTTTATGTTTAATGCTCAGTTACAACTTTTTGGGAAAAAAAATAAAAAATTAGAATTTTTTTTTTTCATGCCTTAATTCAAATAAAAACACTCAAGGGAAAAATCCTGACGCTGCCTTTCATAATTCATGCATCAGAGGGTCAAATTAATCCCTTCAAGTAATCTGCTTTTTGATAAAGTAACCTATTTAGAATGCACCAATTTAAACTGTATCTTTTACGGAATAGTGTTATTCTTATTTTGTATTTTAAATATGCAACGCCATTACATGTAACCCGTTACTTCCCAACCCTGCCATCCACATATTGGGTTCCACCTTGCCAGGACCTGGTTGGACCTCCTTTTTCCCAGAACTGTCTCAATTCTTGGTGTCGCAGATTTAATGAAGTGCTCAAAGTGCCCACAGGAGCTTTACTGGAGTGAGACCCGTGAGACCTGTGATTATGGAGGCTGTTGGAGTACAGGGAACTCATCTTCATGTTCAAAAAAGTAGTTTGAGATGATTTGAGATAATAACATGGAGCGTTATCTTGATGGAAACCTCCATCCGTCTGCTTCAAGGTTGGATGTGTTGTGTGTTCAGAGACAGCTCTTGGTTGCAACCAGCGTTTTTTTTGAGTTCCTGTTGTTTTTCTATCATCTTCAACCAGTCTGCCCATTCCCCACTAACATCTGGCACCAACAACCACGTCTCTTAAACCACCTTTCTTCTCCACCCTGATGCTCAGTTTGAACTTCATCAGCTCATCTCAACCATGTCTACATGTTTAAATACTGCATAATTCCTGCCTTGTGGTTGGCTGATTAAATATTTGCATTAGGTTTATATAAACCATGTAAATGTTTATTCATGCCCAACTCTATTCCATAATCCTCATTAACTCAAGAACAAACCTGCCCCAGTTAAAGAGGCAGTTGTGCTGTAGGTCACGTATGGAGCATCTGTAAGTGATGACACAGTAACTCACCCCACTGCAGAAAAAAGAAAAAAAAAAAACAGACAACAGTCAGCATTTTTAATTGGTGCATTCACAGGGAAAGAACGAAAAAACACTGAAAAGCAGCCAAATTGGCAAACAGCTGATGTGCATCGACTGCACAAACACATTCAGAGAGAACTGAGGCATATGTTTTCACAGACCGCTCAGGGCTAAAGAGAGGAAATAAAGCAAAACTAAATGTTACTTTCTAGAGGACAGTGTGAGCTTAACCAACCAAGCCCATGGGTCTGTGACAAGAACATCCACTCAGAGTGTTTCCGCAGACCAAAAAGAGCACATTCATTGAGTTCATGTTCGGTTTATTGGGCCGGCATATTCTGAGATCTGTGCTGTTGATGTTTTCATGCACAATATATTTATATAACGTTGTAAAACAGATTGATCAAGTCAGATTTTCACCTCTCAGAAATGGCTTTTATTTTTTATCCCCACCAAGTTCTGAAATGTGCAGATTGCTATTAAACTTTAAATGTCTTTTTATTAAGCAGATGACACATAAATTCTAACTAAAAAGGAATAAAATAGATTTCCACATCCAGAAACTTGTATTGCAAAGATGAGTTCATAAATCAACCCAGAACCCAGCTGTAAATAAACCCCATGTCTCAGAGTTAGGCATCCTGGCTCCAAAAACACAAACTGATCTCACTGTACTGGAACAAATCCTCTTCGGGTGGATCTGTTCATCTTATCTTCCTCCTCCTCTCCTTCTCCTTGGGTGTTTGCCTGTGGTAATGTTTACATAACAAAGGTCTTTGTTGAGAATGGAAACCACTGTAACAGGAAAACACATGAAACCCTGAGTGGTCTGAAGTGTATTTTTGCTCTTAGCAGTTTGATGGCAGCCATTATGTTTGATTACAGACAAGAACATAATAATCTGCTTGGATAAGAAGCACCTGCAAGACCTGCACTCATGATGACTTACAGCTCAACCAGTTCTTTTTTAAGAAGAAAAATAACTGTGTCTCTACGAATCACAAATCAAAACCACTGCTCGTATTCTGCATGATGATTCTGTCAGCAGGTCATGAACAGAGACAGCAGGTCCAGCCTTTTGTGTTTGGTGCCCTCCCTACATGTGTGCAAGAGAAGGAGTTGGAACCAATAACACTGGGGACCAACTTGTAAAACAAATCTGTTGAGTCAGATTTTAATGCTGATTAAAGTTGAAATTGGCATGCTGATTCCAAAATTGAAGTCTTTTTTTTCTTTTTTTGTAGAGAACAACTTGCAAAACAAATCTTTCAAGCTAGATTTGAATGCTTATTAAAACTAAAATTGGCATGGTGTTTCCAAAATTGCAGTCTTTTTTTTTTTTTGTAGCACATAAAGTAAATTCCTCAAGGGAATTTTGCTTATCTGCCAATTTTCAATTTTAATCAACATAAAAATCGAAATCAATATTTAAAAAAAAAAATCAAATTCAGCCAGCCAGTTTTTTTTCTTTTTAAGAAAATGGGGATCCTGAAGTTCAAAAACTTGACGTGAGAGAGAAAAACTGAGATTAGTTTTGGATTCGGCACCCAAAAATGAGCTAGAAACAGCTGTCAGACCTAATTCAACAGACATTATGTTCCCCAGTGTAATTTCTAAAAGCATTAGAATCACTCCTTTTAGTGAACATTGAATGAGAATGATACAGCCAATCATAGGTTAAACTTCAGGTGGAAAAAAAACAATAAACAAACTATGTTAATTGCACCTGGGATAAAAACTCAGTTTCCCATCACCCACTGTTAAAGACATAACTCTTGGGGAGCATTTATTTTGAAGCAAATGAATGGAGAGCAGATAGTCTTTCTAAAACTTTTTTACTTTGTTCAAGATAACTTTTCCCAGGATACAAAGTGATGAGGTAACGTAATTATTTGAAGTTACGTGAAGCTATTGTTTGAAACTTTACAACAATCAACTTTGCTAACTCAGTTAGTAGTTTGGTGTCCATAAAATGAGCAAACTATCTTATTGGTGTTAGTCACAGCCTGGTGCTCTAACACCTGCCTTTCTAGTCCAGCTCTGTTCTGTTGCATGTTGCCTGTGTGCTCTCCCCCATCAGTCAAACTTACACCAAGTGCATAAGACAGCTGCAGTCACGAGACTGATAAAATCCCTTGATTCCCACTCCATTCATGAGTCTCTTTTCATTCACGTTAAGCTGTAAAATCTCACACCTATGTCAGTTTGTTGTCAAAGTCAAGCTAAACATAATCTGGTTTGGACATGGTGGTTTTATTTTGAAAGTCACCAGGTGTTTTGAAGTGCGCAGCTTCCTGGCTTGCTGGATCTGCTTTTTCGTAAATTGACTCATCACAGCTCCTACAGCCGTCAAAATTTAGTAGGCTTGCTTATCCAAATGCAACCTGGGGTGGCAGAATCACATTTGGATTTCAACAGAGTGGATCCTGCGTGAGTTGACACACTGACTTTGAAACTTATCTGATTTGGTGTTGTTATAGAGCAGAGTCAGAGCTGGGCTGTTGCATTTGGTGTATTTTAGCTATAAGACGGGTCCACAACATGTAACCTTTAATCTTTAATGAATCCTGGTTATGTCCTACCAGTGCTCATCTACCAACTTCAACCTCACCAAGCAGAGCAAATATAACCTGGCTCTTAATTTTAATGATAGACTTGGATAAATTAACTTGAAATGCTGACACTGTCTTAAGATTTATAAAAACAGGGAAAAGTGCATCAACCCCATTTCCCACTAACTCATCAATTCTACTCAGTCAAATCAGCATAACGATTGACACAGTCAATGTCAACATAGTTATCTTAGTCTCAAAGTATAAGTTGAGCAATATGTTAAGTTGTCTTAAGTTTAAATGTTCTGCCAGGGTCATGACAAGCAAATGCTTCAATTTGAAATGTGAATTGATTTAATTGAACTCAGTGCGGCGATGTCTTGGGAGTCTTATCCTTGAGGTAGAAGCAGCTTTTTAGAGAAGTTTCTTCTTACAGCTGCTGGTCATCTATCCATTGCTATGGACACAAAGCATGACCATTTCCCTGAGGCATCCTCACTCCACTGCAGCACAGCACATTTTAGCAGCACCATCTGTGGGAAAGCATAGTGGGACAACCCAAACTATTTATGAGGGGCTCATTTCACCAGGGTAGCATTAGTAGTTTGTAAAATGGCAAAGATGAAATGTTTTAAAAAGGGGAATGTGGAAATGATGCAGCCAAGTTGTGTTGCAGTGCCTTTTGTTCTGCTCTTCAGAAAGTGTGTCTCGGTCTTTGAAAACGGTGAAAAGAGGTGCAGTGTTTGTGTGGACCAGAGTCACTGAGCATGTCTTTAATTTGCAGGTAGTTTCCAAGTTTCTCCCTCCAGGAGTGATAGCTCATCGGCACCATTAGTTACCTAACCAGCCTGAGACCTGCCTGCAGCTGCCTCCAGAGTGTGTATGAGCCTGCGTGTATGTGTGTATGTGTGTGTTTGAGCTCATCTTGCTTTATTACGGCTGACTTCCCCTCTCCTCTCATTCAATCTTGCTTTCTCACTGACTTGAACACACACAGTACAGTACCGTCATACATCTTGCAAAAACCTCGCCATTTTTCTCATAATGACACATTATGGCTGTGTCTCACATGAGCAGAAACACACACACACGTGCATACACAAGCAAACAAAGATTATCAGCAACCGGCAAACACACAAATCACCTCTGGGAGCGACATGGTCAGATTTTGATTTTGTTCATTGCTTGAACACTGATCTTTGCCGAAGGATTATCTGACATTACAGGACTTCATCTTACCTACCAGGATGTAAGACCTTTGGTATTTACTCACAACTCACAGTGTGTATACTAGCGAGGGATCTTTTGTGTTTGTTCCAGCGGAGTAGCTGAGGAGAGGCTGGGGGTCAGCGTGGCTCGCCTGCCAGCACATGTCTGTATTTATTCCTCCTGAACGCTGAGAGCGAGCAGGCGGTCAGTCAACATCTGGTAGAAGATGCTGTGTTTGCCTTCATGTCCCTAATGAACTGAGCAGGATCACACAGTCTCACACACGCACACACTCACCTACATACTCACACCATATAAATTCATCTTTGCACACAGATCCACTCTCATTTGTTGGCTCAGGGCTTCTGGAAAACTGCAGCACATTGCATTCTGCGCTGAGCTCGCCGAAGGGAAAGCACTGCAGAGTCTGCAGCAGCCTCCTCACTGAGAAGCAGTAAATAAACCACGGGGATCAGCAGCAGGGCACGCTTTTGGAATATGTTGGGTAGAAGGCTGCTTTTGGTTAGGGACAGGGTTAATTTGGGTTACTCACACATGAAAACCTCTCCAGTCCCAAAGAAAACCAATTCCAGATGCTGCCTGAAGTAGTAATCCCAGATTTTAAATTTCATAACTTCAACCCAGTGTGACTTTTAATCTGCAGCTTTTCCTCTAGTGATAGCCCAGGTAGTTTTAACTTGTGTGGGTACAACAGCAGTGTTACTGAAATGTTTATGACATCAGCAGAACCAAAATCCCTGACGCTCTATTTCTGCCTTTTTTTATGTTGGCTTATTAAAATTGTGTTGTTGCTAAAACCACAGGTACATGGCAGTGTATGTCAGGGGAAGTAATGTGACCTCTGCTTTGATTTAATTATGTCTCTGCGGTCAAAACTATTAGAACACATGACATTTTTCAGAGGTTTCAGTTGCTTTTGTTGAATTGGTCATTAAAATACTAATAAAACCAATTGGAATATCTACAAAGTCATGTAATGGTGCTCTGTATACCTTACAATGCGTGTATATGATGCGCCCATGCCAGGCTGCGTGCGCTTCCCTCTGTGTTGGCACCATGACACCCCCCAACCCCATTCCCTATTCCACCTGTGCAAGTCTTTGAGTTTTTACTGTTGTAATGGTATTTTTTTTATGATGCTTATGTGCTGAGATGTTTTTTCCTTATCCCAAATTCTGCCTCAACCTTTTGGCCTAGTCTGGTATTTGCTTTTTTTCTCCCTCCTCTTTCCTCTTGTACTCTGTTTCCCTTATCTAACAAATGGGGCACACCATAAGCTGGCTAAAACCCCCTGTTCTCCAATTGTGATATGTCACTCTCTTTTTATATTTCTTGGACTGGATGTAAGTGCAATTCCGTCGCTCTGAAATATAAGCAATGACATTAAAGCATTGTATTTGTATTTGTATTTTTATTTGTCTTCGTATTTGAATATCAGGGCTATTAAAAGAAGATTTAAGCCATTTCCCTACAGGGACCTTGAAAATGATGGACTGGTCCTCTCAAGTCTAAACCTCAACCCCATCCAGCAAATTTGGGTCATTGGAATATAAAGTGGAGAGATCTATTGAACATTCATATTTGGCTTGGGCAACAGACGGTTTGGTGTAACATTAGTGTTGAAGCTCTCAGGAGACACATTGACAGTATGTCAGAGACCTACTGCTGTAACTGCTGCAAAATGTGGATAAACCAAATATAACAGCTAATTGTGCATAAAAATAGAGGTACTCACTTCATCTGATGTTTGTTGTGCTCAGAGCAACCATCTGCATGTTGTGTGAACAGGCAGAGAGGCAACAATAAAATTTAAAAAATAACAATAAAAAAACACAAAAGAGGAACTCTGCTCAAAACATGCATAACTGTTTCCTGTTGCCAGGAGCTGTGAGGAATACAGATACAGATTCAGTTTCCAATCAGCACTTGCACCTGTTGTTGTGAGGATGTGACTCTTCCCAGGAAGTGTGTTTGTTTTTAAGTAACAAATCGAGAGCAGATCCTATAAATGCTAACTTCCTTCGTTCAAGATAACTTTTTATAGGATGTAACACAACTAGGTAATGTATTTACAGACAGTTATGTAGAATTTTTGTTTGAAAGGTAACAATGAGCAAACTTTGTAAACTCAGTTTGTAGTTTAGTGTTCAGAAGGTGAGTAGAATGTTTATTGTTCCTCACAGCCCAGTGCTCTAAGACATGTATGTAATGTTTAACATTAGTGAATCCTGGTTATGTCCTACCAGTGCTCATCTACCAACTCCAACCTCACCAAGCAGAGCAAACGTAACCTTGTTCTTCATTTTACTGATAGACTCTCAAATTTGAGTAGATCACTGCAGGATAACTGCTGCATGTGGACATGAATAAACATGTTCACAAACGGCTTGACCCGTTTTAGATCAATCATTCTCCGGTTTAGCTTTCCTCTGCTTCGACCTCCTATTTCTTTTTCACAGTTCAGCTCCAGTGTCAACCAACACTCCAAAATGAAACCTAAAAATCTTTCTTAGCAGAGAAAAACGCTGATGTCTTTTCTCACTGCTAAACTTTGTCAGCTGTCAGTGATACTTTTTCAAGATCACTTAGAAAGTCCTCAAAGGGATTTTGAGCTGAAAGGAGATGGTTTAAAAGATTAAGTGTAGTTTTTCTTCTTCTAATGTTGAATGATCGAGCTCTGTAGCAATGGATTAGAGTTACCTACACCATCACTTCAGAACCCTGATATCATTTTCCTATCTCTCATTTTGTGTATTTACACTAAAAAAGCCCATATTTTGAACCATGTAGCCTTTTTCTTTTGATCCAACCTTACTTCTATTGATAAATGGTGTTTCTATGCTGTTTTCTGCCTCTTTCCTTGTTTTCTTCTTCTTCTTTCATCTTATTGAGCCATGAATTCAAATTTGCCTGAAATAAATGAAAAGAAATATATAAAAAAAAAATTCTCTATGCTTTTTATTGGCGTCATATGCTCCAGAAACCAGTGTCTGCAATATTCTCTGTGGTAATAGTTTCCTGGAAATGCTTTTCTCTCAAGACTTAGAGCACTGTTGTAACAGGGTTTCACCAGTTGTACCAAAGTCAGGAAGCAAATAATTGCAACATAATAGAAATATTTCTAACTTGCCGTTCTGTTCTGCTGGAATTAATAATGAAACTACAAAATGTGATTGTCTGTCAAGAAAAAGGCCGGGGCACACAGTAAATTGTGTTGTTCACTGCAAAAATAACTCTCACTGTAGATTAAAAAAAAAAAAAAAGATCCATTTTCATGTGTTTGCGGCTGATGGGTTGGAAAAAAGTTGAACTGTATAAGTGATAAAGGAAATGGAATAACTATGTAATCAATAGTTGGGAAAGTAAACTTCTCTGTAGACTGCACAAGAACAAAAGGTTTGTACAGTGTCATTGATATTACAAAAGAATACAGCTCTGGAAGAAATTAAGAGACCATTGCAAATTTTTCAGAAATCAGCATCTCTACATATTTGAAAATTTTACTCAAACATATATGTATAAATAGCAAAACCAGAGTATCTGAAAAATTTGCAGTGGTCTAATTTTTTCCCAGAGCTGTATGGAGAGATGCTGGTTTCTGAAAATGTGTGTAAATATTATTTTTTTGACTATTATTTCTATTATTTTAAGTATTTTTATTATGACCATAATTATCCTTATTGACTTTATAACCTTTATTTTATTCATTTTATTATTATTGCTACTATTATTATATTATCATTATTATTTTTGTGACAATGATATTGTTTTAACTATTTTTATTTTTGTTTGTTATTGTGATGACTATTATTAGTTTTATGAATACAATTTTTATTCTAATTGTAGTATCATATTATTATTATTAATAATAATAATAGTATTATTATTATTGCTGTTTTATTTTTATGAGTATTATTATTGCATATATCGTCATTGCCCTTAATATAATATTAATATTTTCGTAAAACTTGTCATAGGTGGATTCACTTCCAAGGATTATGCTTTGTTAATAAACAAATTGTTAAAAAAATAAATAAATAAAAGCAGTGGCCTCTTAATTCTTTCCAGAGCTGTAAGATAGTGCAGAAGCTTTTTAAAACTGAATTTTCCTCACTTTTGGGTTTGTTAAAGTGTTGGGTTTGATATCAGTGTGTGACAGAAATTTGTGTTCCTCATGCTATATGTGACAGAAAAAGCCCCTGAAGGTCGGACTCCGTCATCTACCTGCTGAGTCACCTACCTCTCTTTTCTTTTTCAGGTGCGAGTCATTATTATTGACGAAAACGACTGCATGCCAGAGTTTCTGCAGTCCATTTACAGCAAAGATGGTGTACCAGAGACCGTGACGACAGCAACCTCACTGCTCCAAGGTGAGACGAGAAGACATCTGTAACCTCAGCCAATAATATTACAAGTGTATTACCTCATTATCTCAGAAAACATCACAGATAACACCGTATAGAAACCATATTTACATCCCACAATAGGAAACCATCTCATTTTTCATTTATGTAATGACTCAGAGGCAGTTGTCTTAACTGTAGGAACTTCATCCAGGAAACAGGGACCTTTCAAGCAACTCTGTGCAGTTTGACTGCAAGAACTAGGGTCTAAAATTAGACCTCTGCTTGGGGGTAGTACTTTTGAAAGGTCAGAAAGTTTGGAAGGCTTTTTTGTTTCAGCTTCTGTCCACAAGAAAATTACAATCTTCTTGTTGACCCCGATTGCAAGAAAACATCTTTTCCCCTGCCAGCGTTAAAGCTTAAAAAGTGACCCTGAATACTGGAGACTTTCAGTTAAAGATGTCACTGGATATGACGTGTACAACTATTTCAAGATAGTCGAAGTCCTCAGAAATGGTTTAGCTTTTATAAATGTGTCAAAATACCAGTTTCAGATGAAAATTTAGGATAATCTTGATTTGTTTGAGACATGCATTCTGCCGAAGGTCATCAATTAACAAGGTCACTTCTGAAGCCATAACACTGCTGGTGGTTTTCCCATAATTGCAGTTTCCATCCATTATCAACAATGAAAATAAAATGTAAACAGAAAATGTTAGATCCGTTTTCTCACATTTCTTGTCACACAACCATCAAGGAGGCAATTAAACCAGCACAATAATGCTTTCAGTGTCAGCAGATTAAATTAGAAAACAAAGAAGTGTGTGCACATATTCTCATTTCCTACTGCTCAGCTCCATCAAGTATCTTGCTTGGTTTATTTTTGGATTGCCCTGTTATTGTGATCCCACAGCAGAGGGTTGCTGGCATCTGGCAAAGCTATTTTGGGGGTCACAAGCTGAAAAATGTGTGAAGCCCTGCCATAGGAACAGCAGTTTGGTTATTTCCAAATCCACTTTCCTCCTAAATGTTAATTCAAGGAATCCATCACTGATACAACTCAATAAATCAGAACCAGCACGGACGTGAAAGTAAGGACTGGCTCCAACATAAAGGGTGTCACAATGATCCAAACGCAATGAAATAAAAGCATGTGTAAAGTGCTGCCTGGACATGATGGATTTGACTTTTTCCAGCTGTCTTGAATGATAAAAATAAGACTTAACGACAGTTTTAATTTGACTGTCTATTTTAAAATCGCTGTCCAACTTAAAACCCAGATGGATCAAGTTTGTTTCAAAATGTCCTGTCAAGGATCTAAGATTAAGAGAGGTGAACTCTCAGGGGCCACTTGGTCCAAGAACTGGGACTTCTATTTTGTTTTTATTACATTCTAAAAAGTTCAGGGACATCCAATATTTCATGTCTCCTAGACCAGCTGTTCTCAACCTGAGGGTCCTGATCCCAATGGGGGTCCCAAGAGGTTTTCTGGGGGGTCGCCCCCCTAAAATAATTTTAGAAAAGTTGAACTGATATTAATTTACAACATTTCAGGCAAGGTTGTTGAACTTGTTTTCTGTTTCTTTTGTTCCCAAAATGTGTTGCATCAGCTGAGTTTGTACAATCTAAGCTGCAGTGTTTTACCTGAACAAGTTCAATGAGCTATTGTTCATGAGCTCCTTCATATTTCACGCTGCAAAAATTGAAATCTAAGCAAGCGTTTGTGTCTTATTTTTAGTAAAAAATGTCTTTTTATTCTTAATATGAGCCACAGTCAACTGGCCAGTCCAGAAAATTCTCTTATTTTTGAGGTAGTTAACAACAAGAATGATGTCTACATTACTTGAAACAAGTGAAAAAAAAAAATCTGCCATTGGAGAAAAGAAGTTTCTTGATTCAAGACATTATTTACATTTCAAAAAACTTGAAAGGCAAATTTGGGTGATTTTGTTAAAACTTGTTGCAAGCAAATCAGACAACATTTTTATCCATGAAAATCTTGAAAAAAAGACATTTTTCTGGACTTGTCAGATGAACATTGCTCATATTAAGAATAAAAGGACAATTAAGATTTACAAATATACCCTAAACATTTCTAAGAAAAAAATGGACAGAGAAAAATGTTGACTTTTTTTTTTTCAGGTTTTGCAACATAAATGTTCATAATGTGACCCTGGCTGTTTTTCATCCCACTGTTTTGTTAAAGATTTAATAAGTATGTACTGATTTTTGTTTCCTTTAATTTGAAAAAAATGAAAAATACATCACAGGGGTCCCAGAAACCAGTGCATGTAAAATTGGGGATCATGACTAAATAAAGTTTGAGAACCTCTGTTCTAGACAATGAAGAAGGTTCCATAGAAAAGCTTGGTTTTTGAGTGAAACGATGTTTAAACAGAGCCCAAAAGTTTCTGAAACTTCCTGTCAAAAGGCTCTTTTTCCCTAAAGCTTCTGTTGCCTTTAATAGTCAAAAGAAAGATTTGAGGTGTCGAAGCTGCTTTTGCCTGGTGTAATAAGAACTAGTTTTAAAGTCTTATTCAACTCGGATTGAAAACTTTTGATGGTTTGCAATGATACTGATTTTAAAAACACCAAAAAATTGCAATAAAGAAAAAACCCTGGTGTTATTGAAGAGGAAGGCTGCAGAGGTGTGTGTTTATTTCCATTCTGGGTTGAATAAGTGTTGCCTGGTAAATCTCTGTAGATGACAGTATGAGTAATATCCTCTCTCTCTTTACATAGGGTCTGTAGAAAATTGAAGACTTCATCAGAAGCACTTCAAATTTCACCTCTCCGTTCCCTGGAAGTAAAGTCTGTAGCTGTGGCTGGGCTAATGTCTGCCTGTGTGGGGTCTGTGATATGCTAATGTGTGAGGGGCCCTGCTGTAGTGGCTCTCAGAACCAAGCAAAAGTGTCTGAGCCTTTTTAACATTCATGTGTTTTGACTGGTCAGGAAACAGAGTAGGTACTTGTCTGCACTGGCAGCCGTGAAATCACCGGCGCTCCCATCAGCCGAGCCGCTCTCGCCTCTCCTTCCTCCTTCACTGTAACGACCCCATTTCCAGTCAGTGATTGCTTAAGTTTCATCCTGTTTGAGGAAATGGTAATGGTGACTGTGGGTTTGACTTATCACAATGTGATCTGTCACAGTGTGACTTAACTCTGTGAAGCCTCGTCTTTTTTAAGGCTCTGACAGACTGCCAAGAAAAGTTACAGCAATGATTCTCACACTTTCCCTTTTCCTCCACACCCTCTCAGAGTGTCATGCTCTTCAAAATCAATCTAATATCTGAAATACTACTACAAGTTTGCAGTCCCTTGTGCACAGCAAAATCTCCCTGTTAAAAACAGAATGGAGTAGACAGGTTTACTTAACATCTTCTTACAATAAAAACATCAACAGAGCAGAAAATGGGTATTGACAAGAACAAAAAGCAGAGCTGTACAAGTCTGCATGCAGTGCCTCCACTGTTAAAGGCTGCTGTTATGACATCTATTTGACATGCTTATTGGCTCCAGTTTCTGGCACAAAACTTCAGGCCAGATACATATTTTTCAGCCTCATTGTTTCTTCTCTTGTGCTTTCTCCTGCTGGTTTTGGTTTTGACCATTTCAATGATTCTCACCACTGTAATTGTCACCTTCAGTCAAATGCAAGTTATTTAATGGCTGAAACACAATGCACGCAAAAAGTCATGGTCCCTGCGGATCCAGTTTAAATGGCAAGGTTTCACCTGTAAAACACAAAAACGTGGTGAAAAATCTTCACCTACATGGGAACGCCGAGGGACTGAAAACACTGTAGTATGCATGCCAGGCCTGTAGCTGGTGATACAACGGTTTAGAGGCTGAAGTAGAGGTCAGCTGATTGTCTGGTGTTTATAGTGAATGCTTCTCTTCTGATTGCAGAAGTGGTGCAACAGATACACATGTTGCTGAAAGGCAGTTGGTAGATTTAGCAGCACAAACATGACACAACACTGTCATTGTTACTTGTGTTGTTGCGCAGTTCACGTAAAGCCATGTGCAATGAGCAATGCACAAAGATAGAGCATATGTAAAGCGGAGCGTGATTTCAGCGTCGCCACTGAAAACTCTGGCTTGCTGTTTATACTGCAACAGTTGTGTTTCAGAAAAGTTCCACTCCATCTTAAGTCTGCTAAAACGCTGTTTCTGTGTAAATGAGAGGCTTAAACAACAATATATTTGGGTTCCATCCTAAAACTGTTGTTGTGTAAACAGCCCCACAGTGTGAATGCCGTCATACAGCCAGGACCTATGACCTGTAAAATCAGTGTGTATCCTAATAAAGTATTCTTATGTTTGTTGTTTTCAGTTTCTCCTTTAAAAACCACCAGTTTCTTGAGGTGAAAAATAGGCTGATGTTCTACACCTTCACTTTCCTAAAACCTAAAAGAAAATGTCTTGGATTATGACTTCGTTTTTTGCAAAAAGCCTTACATGTAAGTATCTCTTTCTCCATTTGTAGTTCTTTAGGTGTACTTTTGGCATGTAATATCTCAAATGAGACTTCTTTTTCCAAAACTTCCCCGGGGGATATGACTTTTCTGATGTCAAGTAAGACTTTTCCACTGGGAACAAGATGAAAAAAACTAGTTTGGTTTTGGGGTTATACCATATTTCCAATTTTGCAATCAATCAAAATGTCCAAAGCTATTCTTCTGCTGAAAGCAGTGAATGAGGCACTGACTTTCTTACAAGTTGGCTCATAGTGAGACAAAAACACAACCAAACCAAGACATCAGTGATGGCGACAGCAACAATAACATGCGCTCTATTGTGGCACAAGAGGGACCAGGGCTCGGGAGTGTGGTGGGTCCTGGAAAAGGACAGTGACTGAAACATCAACTTATAAGCTAGTGGTGTAAAAACTGGAATGATGACCAATCTTAAAAAGGAGCATGAACTAGGAGTGGGGGATATAGAAAAAACATTATTATTATTATTATTATTATTATTATTATTATTATTATTATTATTATACAGAGTATTAGGGCCACATTATTATTATTATTTTTTTGCTTCATATTTTACTACGAGATTGAAGTCGAAGTAAAGTCGTATCGGAAGTAGGTTAGGAAACGATCAGATCAAGAGAAGAAAAAGAAAAATGAAACGAAGATGAGAGTGCTGCAGTTAGTTAAGATTAAAATTTTTTTGAAATGTCCTCTTCCTTGTATACTGTCATCAATTATATTTCTACTTTATTCCCGTTGTAAATCACATCATTATTTTCGACTTTAATCTCATGGTAAAATAATTAATTTTGACTTTAAATGCATAGTAAAAATAATCAACTTTGACTTTATTCTCATAGTAAAATATTAAGTTAAAAAAAATTCTTAATGTGGCCCAAAATAATCCTTAATGTGGCCCTGATACTTTGTATTTTTATTATTATTATTATTATTATTATTATTATTATTATTATTATTATTATTATTATTATTATTAGCAAAGTCACGATTACGATGTTATCACTTTTTTTCATTTAGATTATTCAGGCAATAATAATAATAATCACAATAATAATGTACCTATTTAAAACCATAGCCCTAAACAGAAAAAGGGATAAAACATCATTTAAAACAGATTACTGTTCAAACACATTTTAAATTCAGATAAGCAGAAGACGGACAACAAGCCACAAGTTGCTTATAATTAGCAGACTTGGCAACCATTCCTGCTACATCTCTTTTCATCACGTTAAAGCTGGAAGTGTGTTTTCAGCTGATGAAAGACAATTTTAACAATTTTGAGTGTCAGCTGTTATCTTTCAAGCAAGCCCTGTAGCTAACTTCTTTTATTTAGAGTTTTCTATCAGAGGTCTGCAGCGATCCTTAAAAGTGACGTGATTGCCTGATTGGAACTTGAGGATGTTTTTATTCCGTTTTTCACATCAATTAAGCCACTGTCAAGTTTTTAAGAGTGCAATATCGCATTCAAAAACAAACATTTTCATATTGCTGTTGTGGCAGCAGCAGGGAGTCAACACCGTAGGGAAAAAAAAAAAAAAAAAAAAAAGTTAAATTAGAAAAGTGAACGCAATAATTTGGGTTTCAAGGGCATTAACACTGACAGCCCTAATAAAGGTGTTAGCACCACACCAGGGTGCCCGGCATGTTGTTTATAACAGATCACAGAGGAACCCAAAGCAGAGTTTGATTAACACAGATTGTCCACATTTTCTGTCATTTACTTTTTACTTGTTGAGGAAATGCTGTTTTTCTGTCAACATAATTCATGTTGAAAACAGCTATTTGCTTTGCCAATTTCATCCCTTAGAGAGTGAGAGCTCAAGTGTTTTTGTGGTACACCACGTTTCAGAGTACAAAGCTCTACAGCATCCTGAGCACAGCGCACTAAAACATTCTGTATAGGAATCAAGTGCAGGGGGAAAAAAACATCACTGCCAACTAAAACATTTAGCGAAGAGCACTCAACAGGCCCTGACAATCTCACAATGAAAAGCCGTGATGCACAACATGATGAATAGCACATCAAGAGGTAACGTGAAATAATTCGGTTCAATACAAACGCACAAACAATTCCGTGCGGCGCAGTGTGAGAGTAGCTCATTCAAACACAGCTGCTGTATCGGAATACAACAAGCTTGGAAACAACATGATGAAAGTAAGATTTAAAGGAAAAAGGAAATGTGGTCCTCTTTTCATTCTTGTTGTTTTCTTGTCGGGCACTTTAGGCTGCAGCGTTGTATAAAAGGGGCTTTAAGTTAAGGATGAATGGTGTAAGAATTCTCTGCTGTAAACACACATAAAAGACATTCAAGGATGCTTTGACAACTGTAAACTCAAAAAAAATCTATTTAACTGTTTTTCAACCAAAAATGTGAGTGCTCTTTGACAAATAGATGTCTGATTAACTACAATAAAACATAAATCATTGGTACGCTATGAGAGGATCTTTTGAATGTCTCCACACGGTGAGAGAGATGGTGAAGATGAAAGAAGAAGAGCAGTGAAAAAAAGCTCTTTTTACATTTCAAACTTTCTGCCAGAGTTAGTGATACAAAGCCAACTTGAGTCTTTCTCAGTTTATCTTTTTTTTTTTTTTCAAATATTCAGTCATTTATATAACATTGAATCACTTATCACAATATCTGGTCTAGACCTGATAATGATATATTATCATCAAAAACCCAACGTTGAGACACGATAAGGAGTCTGATCTTATCTGAACCCATCATGTGCAGAGACCTTTACAGCGTTTAGTAAGTTACAGAGATAAGAACAAACCTCCTTTAACACAGAGCAGAGCCAGACTAATGTTACACAGACATCCAAGAATCATTTTGGGCTGAAAGAGAGGGAAAGAAAGAGGGATACATGGGCAAAGATCTAAAAGTAGTTTTGTTGCTTTGATGATGATGATGAGAGTGATGATGATGGTAGGACTGTTAAAAGTTGTAGCAGCTGGAGTCTGTCAGGTGTACAGCAGCAGGCAGAAAAAAAACAAAACAAAACTCTTTAGTAACTTTAATGGCACATTAAAATTTAAAGAGGATGACAGACGGATAAAGGAAACAGGAGCTCAGTCTGTCAGTCTGAGTCTATAGCAGTATAACTAAGAGCCGGTCCAAGCCTGATCAAGCTCTAATCATAAGCTTCATCAAAAAGGAAAGTTCGAAACCTTAAAGTTGCCTGATTATACTCTTGAAAACAGTTAAAAGTCAATTGATGCAGAAGTCTGATGTCCCAAAGTCATGAATGTGGCTGTTTCCCCCCCTCAAAAAAAAACAAAACACACTGGCATCATGAATTTAAGCCTGCCAAAAATCCTTTTTTCCATGGTATTCCTCTGTGAGCTGTTTCAGCGTCTGCATTGGGATATGCAAATGAGGTCCAGCTCTCCCGACCTCTTTCAGGAAGTGCTTCTGCCGACTCCACTGAGAGAGCATGAGAACTCTCATGCCCCGCTCTATCTACTGATATTTTGTGTGGAAAAACACGGGCAAAGTCGTGAAGACGTGGATTGTGTCTCTCACATGACCAAAACAGCACGATCTATACAGAGTCTCCCTTCATGAATATTCATCTTTGTAGAGCTGACAGAGTGAGCACATTATGATGTCAGCAGCAAAACATAAGATGAAACAAAACTACAGAATTAAAGTCAGATCGCGGCTCTTTTGTTACTTCACAGGTGTTTCCCTTGTGCCAATTAAAGACTAAAACATGCGTGTTGAATTCCTGAGACAATATAAAAGTGATTGTGCACAATCAGAGCAGTTATATCTGTGTGATTAAGTCCAAGATCAAACTAAATCTTAACAGTCTTGACTCCTGAACTGTCATTTTTATCACGAGAACACTGAAGACTGGTTTATTTCTACTGTGCAGCTGATATCCAGTGCGCACAAGGAGGTTTGTCCATATTTGATATTGACTGTGTAGTTCGTCAAAGGAAGCTACAGGAGGCAGGAGGAGGAGGTGGAGCAACTGGCAGACGTGGCTGGGTCACTTTGTTCTGGTGTGTGTGTCTCCGCTGGTGATGTCAAAACTGGCTTGATTTCAAAACAGCTGCTTAAGGAGAGATTTTCAGAAAAAGGGGGCTATTGAAGAGAGGAGACGATGGATTTTTTTCAATATTAGGGGGTGTTGAAGACACCTGGGGACCTATACTTTTGTTAGTAACTCATATAAAAATGGATTTTGGGTAATGGGGTTCCTTTAAAACAGAGGGGAGCGTCTGCCCCCTGGTCCCTGACTGGTAGATGGTTTTAAAGAGGAGGGGCCTGATCACTGAAAGCTCCACCTCCCATATTACTTTTAGAGACCTTAGCTCTAAGACATAAGACTGTCTCATTATTAAGAGCTTTGTAGGAAAGAAGGATATCATTTGAAGTCTAATCTCTACTTTTTTAATGAGTGGGCTGCACTTTGACGCAACAGGTAGTGCTGCTGCCACACAGCATGAGGGTCACTATTCAAATCCCAGTTCTTTCATTTCTGGTTAGTGTTTGCATGTTCACCCTGTGCATGTGTGAGTTCCCTCCAAGTACACCAGTTTCCTCTCACAGCCCTAAAACATGCTCATTCTATTAAGTGGTGACTCTAAATTGCTTGTTAGTGAGAGTTTGCGCATTAAAAGGTCGTCTGTCCCTGTGTGTCAGCCCTGTGATTGACTGGCAGCCAGGTCAGGGTTTACCTCACCTCTCGCCCAAAGACAGCTGGGATAGGCTCCAGTCACCCTGAACAGGATAAGCAGTAGTATGTGAATGAATGAGTGAGTTTGTTTAAGAGTCTGTGTAGAGGAGCTAACACTGGAGAGATGGGTGCTCCCTTCCTCGTCCTAGTCACTCAAGCTGCAGCTTGTTGTACCAGCTGAAGAGTCTTTATGGACTTCTTTGGGCAGCCTGATAAATAGCAAATCAACCAAGTGTGGAATTATTTTTCTGCATCGCTCTGAATCAAACAGAACTCCCAGATTCAAACAATGGTGCTGAATGCCAAACTGATACCAACTACGGTGGTTATCTCATTAGAAAAACCTTCCTCAATAAAGAGAGGATTATAAAGTTAATTAATACCTAAAGAATTGGACTAACAAGTCGAGTCACATAAACAATCCACAGTGAGGCTAAAACAATCTCCCTCTCAGAGGAATTTCATACCCAATAGCAGCTGTCTAAACTGTCATATTGACACACCTGCACAAAAGCAAAGCTTGTAAATTTGTGCAGGTGAGTGTGTGATTTTTTTTTCGAGAGAGTAAACGTGAGTAGGAAGTGAGGCGCATGGTGTGGAAGACTCAGCAGGCACTCAGCTTGGTGCAAACAACAGGTGCAGCAAGAGAGGCGAGAAGTTCCACCCCGCTGTGCTCCTATGTGTGTATGTGTCTGTCCCATTGAAGAATGTGTTTGCAAGTTCTATATCCATCTCCTCTACTGCAGTGAGAGTTTATTTGGAGAGAAAACAGATGCCACATTGAAATGTACGTTATCAGTTTATGAATAGTCTGTTTATCATAATATCTGTAACAATGTATGGAACAAATTTTCAGCTGGGAAAATTGATAAAGAGGGAAATTACTCATGCAAATTGCACCTTGCCGATATTACTTTTTTAATTTTCATTACATTTCAGAAGCTGAACCTGAATCCACAGGGCTAAGTCTCCTAAAAAGTGCTTATTTGTATCTCCACACTTGGTTTAACAGGTTAACCAGCACAGTATTAAATCAGAGCCAGGGAGAAATCACATGCTGCTAAATCATGTGCTGGTAATCTCATAATCATCAGAACGTAAAGTGAACAAGTATGTATTTCCAGAAGTTTAAAAAGATAAGCAAACATTAAAAAAACTCTCCGACAAGCCAATTATCTCCTTCTTCGTAGAGAAGTGAGGCTCCTGTTGTTCTCGTCGTCAGTAAAGAATCATTATATGCCAGAAATTCATGGCAACGCAGCCAGAAATACTCTGTGCCATCCGGTGCAGCGATGCCAGGACAACAATGCTGATTCAAGATTACAGACTTCCTGATAAATACATCGCTCTGAAGAGGACAAATCTCCAGCAAGTAAATTAAACATTGACTCATTTGTGACATGTGTTTGGCGTCCACATGAGATTGGGCTTTGGGCAGCGACCAGTAATGCGGTTCATTTTCTCCCCCGTCGTGGTTGGATGAGAGGTTATTCATCATTTTACAGCAGCAAAACAGCCACATTTCAGCAGCACTTGAGAGAAATGTCACTCCTTGTTAACAGGACTGTAGAGCAGGGTAAACAAACGTAAATTCACTTCATCCAGCTCTCAAGGCTGGCATAAATCTAAATAACAGATATTACACACACCGTATTGGATATAATAAAAATGTGTTTTCATTTCTGAGCAAATAATGGCATTACCGTGTTTCACAGTATTGCTCTTTTCATTACTAATAAGGCAAAATGACTGAATACATGCTGAGAGGCTGTTTTCTGCACTTGTGCTTGTGGCGCTTTATTGATTGAACATGTGTCCTGCTGACAGTGTTTACATCGCCCTTATGTTAGAGTTTGATTGTTCAGTTGCTGTGTTTCTCTTTCATTTCTCATGAATAAACATTACTTTTGATACAGAAAAACCTATATTTTCATCACTGGGATTTTCACACTTTTTGCTCTTTTGCCCTTGAAAGTAAAGATGTGTGTGCTTTAAGCTCACAGAGTCACGGCACTGGATCAGATTTTATTTAGTTTTTATTTAAGTCAGTGTGTCAACCGGCACTAGATCTGTTGCGGTTCGGCAAACCTCACTATGGTGTGGTATGTAATGGTGTGGTATCAGCAGAGATTTCTGCGGATGATAAGCTGTTGATTTAGCATATCAAATCTCCCATCAAAGATAGTTTCTAAGATGTTGGGCCAGGGAAACCACAGGTGAGAATCAGTGATGTTTTCAGAAATAAATCACTGCCTGCTATGTACTCCTAATTTGAAAAGGCATTTTTTGGTCACACAATATGAATACAGGTTTTTTGGTTATTCAATTTTCAATTTTTTGATTTTAAGAATGAAAATCAAATAGTCTTTTTTTTTTTTTTTTTTTTAATTTTCTCTTATCCTTTTCTGAATCGAAGATCAAAATAACAAAACATACAGTACAGGCCAAACGTTTTGACACACCTTCTCATCCAATGTGTTTTCTTTATTTTCATGACTGTTTACATTGTAGATTCTCACTGAAGGCATCAAAACTATGAATGAACACATGTGGAGTTATGTACTTAACAAAAAAGGTGTATATAACTGAAAACATGTTTTATATTCTAGTTTCTTCAAAATAGCCACCCTTTACTCTGATTACTGCTTTTTATACTTTTGAATTTTTCAAGAAGGAATCACCTGCAATGGTTTTCTCTTCACAGCTGTGCCTTATCAGGGTTAATTAGTGGAATTTCTGGCTTAATCAATGGAGTCGGGACCATCAGTTTTTTTTTTGTGCAGAAGTCAGGTTAATACACAGCCTACAGCCCTATTGGACAACTTTTAAACTTCATATCATGGCAAAAAATCAATCAGCTAACTAAAGAAAAACCAGTTGCCATCAGTACTTTAAGAATTAAGGTCAATCAGTCCGGAAAATCGCATAAAAAACTTTAATAAGAATGAGAAGGTGTGTCCAAACTTTTGGCTTGTACTGTATATAGACCATGACACTACAAGCAGCTGATAAACTTGGACCCTTTTCAAAATGGCTGCTCTCATTAAATCATCCACAATATATATATACATTTTTTGTTGTCTTTTTTTCAAGAAAGTCATTACTAATTTTCAAAAGTTGTGATAAATATTAAATTTGAATTGCGAATCCCTTAGAAAATAAATTTTGCTTTGAAAGACTAAACTTTTTATTCAAAAATTGTCAAATGTGATCCAAAAATATGTCATTAAAAAAAACGATAAAGCAATCTGTTTTTGTGGATTATGTGAAAAGATTAATTTATAATCATCTCAGTCCAAAAAAGAAATAAAAATATTTTTCTGTCTTTTTTGAAGGCTCAGGCTTTACAGGATTAAGGTTTGGCAGGGTGCATGTGACGCCTTAAATAAGGAATACTCTTGGAATTGCAATTTGAGAATCAAGCCAACAATTATCGTTGGGTATGTTTGCTGAATGTTCATACTCAACATGCAGATTTTCAAACCTCTACATAATCACATTTTGTAGAAATCACTGAATCTGTTTGCAAATTGATCAAAATGCTCCATTCTTAAAACACAATATCTTTAGGAGCACAGAAATAAGATCTTATAGCTTCTTCATGGTTTGTTGGAGGGGAGGGCCTTAATCACCAAGGTCTGTCTGCAGCTCTGCCATAGCCTGCACAAGGCTGGTCAATCAGACGGAAGGGGGTTTGTGAAGCAGGGGGCCTTAAAGGGGAAGCAGCAAAACCAATCGGTTTCAGGCAGAGGTTGAAATAAGTGTTTTGTTAGACACCAATTTTAGGAAAATATTGATTTTTTTTTAGCTGTAAATTATGTCAAGATGCTAAGGGGGCACCAGAGAGACAGGATGAAGATTTGAAAGGGAGTGCAGTAACCCCTCTTTAAGGTTGATGGTTCAAAGAATTAGGAGAAAGATCAACCAGCCAGACAAATGGACAAACCATAAGTTTATGGATTGATTCATTCATTTGACTTGGAAAAACTGTGGGCAATGTGAACCTGAGAATAGTGCGTCAGTGAAATAACTTGAGGAGAGCAGAAAATACGCCTGTAAAAACCCTGCTGGTCACTTCAGTTTTGTGAAGGAATCAATACAAAGCTGGCGTCTCTGCCTGTATGGGTCCTCATTGTGTGATTTAAAATTACAGAATATTGGAAAATGACAATCCTTTCACTGCACGCTGAGCAACTAGCGTCTAACTCTCCTTGAGTTATAGAATTGGACATTTAAGTCAGTCAGAGAATCGCTTCTGATTCAGTCTCGAATACGGTCTCCGAGCCTGAAAAGAAGATAAATATCCCTTGTCCCTGTTGAGATTTATTCTTCAGTAATGTGCTGCTTTCATACTGCCACTTTTCCTCTGCCTACACAACATAAATCAGCTTCTTTTGCTGGGATTAAAAGTCTTTTTGTTTTCAGGTGATCTTATTTCTCACAAATATAATATGAAAAATTGTTCACAGAAGTAATTGGCAAAGAAAAATTGTGGTAATTTTGTAACAAAAGATTCATGAGCAGAGCTGAAGACAGGTGCACTTGTTTGTGGAAACCAGCATGAGTATCATCCACTGTTGTTGTGTTAATGTTGTGTACTTAAGTCTTATCACTGGATACTGTAAGTTTATTAAATCCATTGGAGTCGTGATTCAATTTTATATTTAAGATTTTAAATTGTTTTTGTTTTATTGAAGATAAATATTTTAGATCAAGTTGAATTAGATGAATGGGATCAAAGAAAACTACTCAACGACATACGGATTATCAGCTAAATTTAGCCAAATGGGGAGCCTTTAACTACAGAAAAATCAATTCATTCATGCTTATCCATCCTTAACTGTCTATCCTTCTATATACCTCCATTCATTTATCCACCTTCCTTCACCACTTCATTCTTTTTCCTCCATTTTTCAGCTTCTCCTGTTTGATTCTGAGGCATCCCCTTTCACCTTTGGGTCTACATTGTGTGTCCTCTCGGTTGAACGCACCTTTAAAACCTCTAAGGGAAGTGTCTAATCGAATCCTTGAACCCGTCGGTTTGATCTTTTCAATGCCAAAGAGTAACCGCTCAGCTCTGAGATCCCTCTGGGTGTCTGAGCTCCTGACCCTGTCTCTAAGGCGGAGAACAGAAACCCCTTAGGGATCAATGCAGTCACTTGTAACCACAGTCTCATTGGTTCAGCCGTCAACGTAAAGCTCTTGATTTTCAGTGAGGGTTGTAGTAAGATAGACCGGTGAATGAAAAGCTTTGCTGTCAGACTCAGTTCTGTCTTTACCTCGATGGCCCTACTCGATGCTCATCAATCATTCCACCCTCATTACTGAACAAAAACTCAAAGTACTTAAACTCCTTCAAGGGCAAACATCCCCAACCAATCAGGATGGGTTTAACCTTTCTCCATTGATTTTGACTTGGATGTGCTAATCCTAGCCTCAGGTGCTTTTTACACAGGTCACATCTCCATCCAGCCCTTAAAATCCAACTTATGACTTCTAGACTCATTTGTATTGCATTGTTGTATACACAGGGTTTCCCCAAGTGCTTTATAGGCCTGGTGGACCGTCATTTATTTATGTATTTATTTATTTTGAATGTTGCTTTGGGTGATTAGCCAATCACAGCGCGCCCAGTGTGCAAGTGACTTTGTGTGTTGATGATAGAGAGTGGGAGAAACTATCCTAGGCAGCTACACTAGCAGCCCTAACACAGAGAAAGAATGATACAATATTTGTGGGATACCTCTTATACCTGCAGGAAGTCAGGTGTACGGCTCTTGAGTTTCTTTCTTGTGATGCTGCAGTTGCTCACTTGGCTGTTTGTTACAGTTTGTGGTGTGTTCACAAAGCTACGACTGTTAGCCATGCTATTAGCTATGGTTGGTGGCAGTGAGCATGTGCAGCTGTTGGCACTGAGCCCGGTTTGGATGTTGTGTGTAAACAAATAAGATTCAAGATTTACTGAATTTGCAATTGCGCATGTTTCAGAGCAACGGGATATAAACAAATCATATGAAAAACATCCATCATACTTCAACTTTAAGTGAAAACAATTGATATTTATTTTAAATGTATTTTTTTGGGAGTTTGTTGAAGCTATATTTCAAGATTGTGCCTTTTTGTGAGACTTTATGTTTAAATATTTTTATTTATTTTTTAATTGTATTTATTTATCAAACTTTTATTTTTTTATTTCCTTTTTTATTTTACCAATCCTGAATACATCCTGGCCGGGACAGCAGCACAAAACATTTTAAGAAGCAGGACAGAACAATAGACAGCATCAAACAAACAGTACATCAGTTAAAGGATGTTAATAAATGGCTTATGGTAACACATAACAGTATTAACTGCAAAATACCTGTCAACTTTTAACTTTTTTTTTTTTTTTGCAACATGATGGACTGCCAGTGGGCTTCTCTACAATCAGACTTAGCAAGTTTTCTAGGGGAAACCCTGCAAGATAAACAACAAACTTTCAGCCTCAATCCTTGGAAAAAGTTTGACATCAGCAGTCACATGCTTTACATCCAGTTTGTCTATAGCAGCAGATGTGTATCATGGTGTCAGGTAGTCTCAAATAAACCAGTGTTAACATTAGATAACAGTTTCTATCTTAACATGCAGCTCTCTCTTTAAATGACCCTCCTTTTGTCTCTCCTTTGTTATTGATTCCAGTGTCAGCCAATGACTGTGACTCAGAGGAAAATGCAGAGTTGACCTACTACACTCTGAGTCAAGATTTCACCATCTCTCCACATGGGACCATTTTCCCTGCTGGTCCTCTAGACTACGAGAGACCCAACCACCTGTATGAGTTTGTCGTCATGGCGGTGGACAAAGGGGAGGTCCCTCGTACCGGCACCACCACAGTACGGATACGTATGGCCAACGTCAACGATGAGGCACCGGAGTTCTCCCAACACATGTGAGTATGAGGACTTTACAGGTTATTTAGTTCTTGTAAAGCAAAAAAGGGTAAAAAATGCAAAAGCTTTGAGTGGATAAAACTGGAGATTTGCTTTGAACTTTTTCTTTGATTTCAATGTGTGTTTTTGAGCTGTCTAAACCTTACTAAATCTAACTAAATGCTGCTGTCAGAGATTTGATAGTTGAAGCTTTTTTCAAGGTAACATTCCACATTAGCACCAATATTTTGAATAACAGCCTGATGCATTTAAAAAAAAGGCTCCATATGAAGACCTCAATCAGAATAGACTTGATTGAGGTGGTGTCTACTATTAGTAATTAAGCTTTGTATTCATTTGATTTGATTCCTCTAAAGCCTGATGTGATAAAATGAGTTTGTGTTACAATAACTGAGACCTTGCAGCAGCAAACGACAGTGGTCCGTAGATGAATGTCATTCTTACTGTTGACTTTGAGAGAACAAGGGCTTGTTGAATTAAAGTTACAGACAAAGTGAGAAGAGAAGCATTAAACCCTGATGCCCTTAAAAGAGTGGGAAAGGAGAGATGGGGAAACTTTATTTGAAATTAACTTTGAAAAATGGCAAATAGCAGATTAGAACGATGAAACAGCCTGGTGGTTTGATGCTTAATACATATCAACATACCATTATAGGATCACTTATCTGAAGCATCCATGACACATACATGGTTCTGTTTTAATTCATCTTACCACACCTTGTCTCTCTCTGTATTTTGGAACTGTCACTTAGTGTTTTGCTGGTGCCTGTCTTGAAAAAGCAGTTCTTAATCTCATTCGGACCAACCTGACCAAATAAAGGTTAGATAAAAACATATATATAAATAACCCTCCGTGTGACAAAACCACAACCAGCTCCTGGGCTGACACCTGTTTCATATTTGATGGCCATTGATAGCTCCATGTCTTCAGCTGTTAAACACATTTATTGAAACATCAGTAAACTGTCCAGTGCTGTCACTACTGGCGCATTTAAGGACCATCGTAAAAGTGAAACACAGTCCTTGTATTGTGGCCATTTGACTTTTATCTGAAGCCAGAAACAGAAAAATAGAGCCATAGAGTTTCTCACAGAACAGAGTGTTTTCTTCTGACTCGACTCATGGTGAGAATCGTTCCTGTATAACTCCACTTTTACCTACATATAATGACCTTTACTTGCTCTATAGATCAGCAGGGGCAGCACAGCAGCTTAGCATTGAAGGAAGAATCCAGAATTAATTACTATACTAAGATATTACACAAGATTTAAACACTTGGTACAACTTAAGTACAAATCTCTGCTTGTATGAATTAATGATACCAATTAGAAAACTTTGAATGGATAAAAAAATAGAATGTATTTTGACTAGAACCATAAGTTAAGAAACATAAGACTAAAGTGTGACTAAAACTACCATATTTTTGTCCAAAGAATAAAACTGTTACTAAATCTTAGATGTCCGACAAAATTAAAACTGATTTAATAGTCACTTTTCTACATAGAGACGTGGATAAATAACCACAAGATGGCATGAATTCTTGTATTTATTCACATGGATTCATCTTATAGGGTCTTCATAAGAATATATTAGTTTGAGGTCAGATAAAGACACCCACAAGGAGGAGGCATGTCAAACATTTTAGAGCTGTATTTTAAAGGGACTGTGGGGACTTTCGTTGTGACAATGAAAAAGTCTCACGTCTAGATAGAATCCTAGGCCACATCTGAAAATTAGATTTCCAGTGTCCAAATTGTTTTTTTCTTAGCTTCTTGATTTGGTTAGACTGTACACAATTAATTCATGGCATGTCAAGTCTCTATGACAACACCACACTAGCTGGCAAAGTTCAGTAGTGAGAAGAGAAATTTGTAGTTTTCAGCTAAAAATGATTTCTTGTATTTATATAGTAATACTAGTGGATACTGGATTTTCATTGTCTAATAGAAAAAGGACAGAAGGGCAGAGCACAACCTGAAGGCTAAAACACAAGCTGAAGGCTAAAACAAGGACTAAAGGCTAAAACACAATCCAAAGGCTAAAACATGAGCTCAAGGCTAAAACAGTGGTCAAACTATTAGTGATAATGTTCATTCAAACCAAACCTGAGAGTCTATCAAAAGCCTGGTCCTTTTGCTCTGCTTGGTCAGGTTGGAGTTGGTAAAGGAAACCAGGATTCACTGACATTACAGACATGTCTCAGAGCACCAGGCTGTGAGAAGAACTTAATGTAGTCGGCTACTAAACAACAAAGCTTACTTGTTGTCATTTCACAAACAATAAAGCTATGTAATTGTTAATAAACACATTAACCTGCATTAAATTCTACAAAAATAAACTAAGAAAAGTAGTGCTAAAAGGAACATCTGATCTCTATTCATTTTTCAAAATAGATACAAGAGTTGTCATCATGACAGTTTGCGTAACTCTTCCAACCGAAGGTAATCAAAGTATCGCATGATATACTTTAGTGACTTGTCTTTTAATGCACACAGAGCTTACAGCCTAATTTGTTCAATTTGTGAAGAAGCTGCTTTGATTTGCCCATATTTTAAGGTTGTAAGAAACTTTGCGAGATTGGTAACATTTTCCTCCATATGTTCAGGTAACACTTAAATAATTATCTGCTGCTGCCTGAAAAGACGCAAGAAAAATGATCTGGGAATAAAGGTTAAATAAATTGAGTGTCTGGATGTGGATCTTTAATGTTTCTCTGCTCAAGTGATGGTCTGAGATTGATATGGATCAATGAGAGAAGCATCTGAATTACAGACGCTATTCGAGAGAGTGTGCGTGTGTGTGATTGAGTGTGTGTTTGTGTGTCCAACCTTGTCAGGTCAGCTCCTTACAGCTGCTTCCCAATTCAACATCGCAGCTGCCATTACCCACAATTCCGGTACTCTTTCCCCTCAGTGCTGCTGTGGTTGCCTGCATCTTTTAATTGGTTGATTTTCTGGCAGAGAGCTGGGCAGATTGGTGAGGCAGGGTCAATCAGCCGTGCCCACCAGCACCCTCAGGAGGCCCCGAGCCTGCACAGAGTGTGTGTACACGCATGTGTTCATGTGTGCGAGTGTGTATTGGGTAAATGAGAATGTCCCAGCAAAGTGGGGTGTTGGTATGGACGGAGGGGCATAGTTGTAGAGTGCATTCATGCATCATGCATCTGATATGCATGTGGTTACGTTGTTTATAGCAGGAGAGGTTTAGTATGTGTGTGTGTTTGTGTGTGTGTGCAGGCTGAATGTTAGTTGGGTTTCATTGATTTACTGTCAGTGACAGCAGAATAATCAGTCCGTTAGGTTTTCTTGGGTAGCCTTCAACCCTTCACTACCTCTGCCACAAAACAGCACTGGACAATCTATGATGTATCATTTAGACGCACACACACACACCCACAAAGCTATTCGCTCAGGCACACACATGCTCATGCCTGCACAAATACATTTATATGCACAATCATAAAAGTCAGGATTGAGCAAACACATCTGTTTTGTCTTTGAGGAAATGAATTCAGCGCAGACAGTCTGGGAAGATAAAACATATAAAGATAAAATTCATTACTTTCCCTGTAGACATGCTGTGTTTGCCTGTGTGTGACTGTGTGTGTGGAGTAGAGTGTTGATGTGTGTGTAGAGTAATGTGATGAACAGAGAGAGGGAGAAAGGGGGAGAGGGGTCATTAAAGATATCATTATCCAGGCAGAAAATCGGCCCTATTTGTATCGATTCTTGGACTTGGAAGCATGCAATAATGATCCTGTGTGGTGTGTGTGTGTGTGTGTGTGTGCTGAGTTTGTGTGCACGTGTTTGCCAGTTAATGATGAATGAAGGTTTACATTTCAAAAATTAGACTTGCGCTGTGTTATTGTAAAGTTCTCATATCCACTGGCCGTGTTGTCACTACGCTTGTGTTTTACGTGCGAGCAATGAGGTAATGAAGCGATGACAGAGGGGGAATATAGGATCAGAAAAAGAGAACAAGCTGTGTTCTTTATGTTTCGTGAGCTCTACACTCCAACTCTCAGATCTCACTCTTCACTGCACGGCTCTCTCTTCCCGGTGAGTGACAGAATAGATGCCTTTCATCTATGTGCTGTCACTTTGCCATCAGGACCCTATTACTGTACCTAGCATCACCTGCCTGTTGCCAAGGAAACCACCCTTGAAGGCTCCCTGCAATGTTCTTACTCATGCATCTATCTGCCATGCACCTTGGGAACAGAGACTTCACCTGTCCTATAAAACCGCATTAATCCAACAGGAACATCCTCTGAACATAGGTGAAGAAAAGAACCAGACAGTTTATGTCGCAGTTATGAACTCAGGACTTTTTTTCCCTTGCAGAGGCTTCGCTGTGGTAAATTAGCATAGCAGGCCTCACTTGCATGGTGGTGTATTGGGTGGCACAGTATGAAGGTTCTTGGTTTGAATCCCCAGTTAGGCAGGAGCATCCTGTGTGGAGTTTGCATGTTCTCTCTACATGCTCATCTGGTCGAATGATAACATCAGATTGCCCAAAGGTGTGAGTGTGTGAGTAGTTGTCTGTCTCTGCATGTCTCTGCTCTGTGATAAGCTGGTTCCTTGTCCAGGATGTACTTCACCTTGAATCCAATGACAGACAGGCAAAGGCTCCAGTGCCACTTATGACCCTGAGAGGGAAAAGCATTAGAGGTGAAGAATGGATAAACATGAAAACAAAACAGGTCAACCAAAGACTACTAAAAACTCACTTTACTTTTCTGTTGTTGTATTCTCTCACTGAACACCTTGTCACATAATGTTCACGTTTCCTACTTTAAGTTCTTGTCCATTAAACTGTTGGTTATTGGAAACACTACAATAATCCATCCATGCAGTGAAACTCTGGCCCTGTTCCGAAAGTTTACCTGAATAAAAAGATAAATGGAACAGACTCAAAAGGCTACTAAATTGAGATTACAGATATACTATACAGAACATATTTAGCCATACTTTGCCCACAGGGGGCGCTGAAATCAACACATTCAAAAACAATTTAAATGTTAGCATTAATATGAATTGTTTTGATCTAAACAAATAAAACATGCATCTATGTGCAACCTAGATTATTTAGCAATACAAGAACCCAGCTGGTCGGCAGGTTTACATGCAGCTTAAGAAATTTGACTTTCAACTTAGTCGGACCAAGAGCAGACTGAGTATAGCTTGACTGACTCACCTAGATAATGGGATTTTTATTGGCACGTGGTTGGATACAACATGACATGGCAGGTCTTTGTACGCCTCAGCAATCAACGTGAGCAAATTTCAGCCTGAAGGTGAAGTAGTTGACCATGATAAACATGGCCATTGTGCTCCAACACAACAAGCAAACACCATGGCACACACATATAGAAAACAAAGGCCTAAAGCTGCATCCATTGCGGCCATCATTGTGAAAAAGTTGCCTCCTTTTTTGGTAAACTGAAAGTAGTTTTGTACACACACAGCTTTGCTTTTCAAAGCTGAGACAGTCTTGGCCAGAAGTCCGATTCACTTTTCTGTATTCATACACAGACAGGATAAGGACCCTCCACATTATGATCTAGTTATGAACAACTGCTGTGGTCAGTGTTACTTTTATTTTAAAAGAATTCTGCTGAACTTTCTTTTAACTCAGCGCATTGTAGCATTTTCTTGTTTTACCTAATCCCATCAGTAGAAAACTGTAGCTTAGCACGTGTTATGTTTCTCTCTGCAGTTTCACCACACCTAGAAATGTCCAGGGTCAACCCAAACATCAACATACAAGCAGAGGAGGGGGTTGAGGCCAACACAGACACACATGCCCCAATGATGACAATTGAGCAGGACTATTCCTGTAAAAGTTGATTTTTTTTTTTTCCAGGAAAATTCTGCAGACCCTACCTTTAAAAATACAGACTGCACATTTCTCTACCACCCAATATTGTGGGGGCAGTGCATGAAAGTGTTTTCAAACCAGATCAAGCAAATCAAGGAGACATTGCAAACTTGCAGCACTTTATGAAGAACGTTCTGTTTGGTTAGAAACTGCAAGAATACATTTAATACTCCTTCATCTGGATCAAACAATAAAACAGAACAGCTGGAACAGGAGGTTCCCAGAAGAGCAGTTTGTTCTAGTGCCCACTCATAGATGCATTGTTTAACCTTCATCACCATGAACAGAAATGTTAATAAATGCTACAGAAAAGTTTTGCCCCACAGAATCATGATATTTGGTTTAGGGAGTCAGTCAGTGCAATAAGAAAAAGTGTGTTTGAGTATTGATTAATGTTTTTGCCAAATCTGGGATTACTCCGATGATCATAGACACCAGTACCGTCTCTATCTTTTAGCTGAGCGTTATTGTCATGCCTTGATATATTGACGTCTCAGTTCTAGTGCCATCTCTTTATGATCCCTGCTCAGGCATCGCCTGTTATTGTTCTGGGAGACAGTTTCCTCCAAATCAGATTTCTCTCATAGAAACCTTCATTTTTCATTCCCTGTATTTTGATTCCCTTGTATTAAGCTGATAAGAATAGTGACACAGTCTCTATGGTGCAGCGATAGCAGTCCCTTAAACTTTGAGTCAGAGAGGAACTTACTTTCAGACTTTCAGTGTGAACGAGGAAGAGTCCAGTCCTTTCAGAGTGTCTGTTAAAGAACGGGCCTTTTGATCAGTTTACAGACGGATTCAGAGATTTTTATTTCACATGAGTAGGTAGAAATTTGAAAATGCACACATTTAGTCTGAACAACCAGAATTGTTCCTAAAGATACATGCTTAAGCTATAGTGAAACACAACAGCCCTTATTTAATGTACAGATACCTTTTTTTTTTAAATCATACTTGTCTTCAGTTACTAGTGATCTGGGGCAAAGGGCAGCTCCAGCAGTTTCTTAGAGGCAGCAGTGCCAGGTAATTAGACAGAAACCATTATAACACCAGGGTCCTACATGTCTCCACCTACACAAATAGTCAGAGATAGATCCTCACATTCACACATTAGTGTCCACTAATGAATGTGCATGTCATGTTAAAGTAAACCACCCCCTCCACATGGACACTTGTGGGTACATCAGTGTACCAATGTACAGCTTTACACCCTGTTCCTTCCTGTCTTTGCACCCCATTACCTGAAATGTAAGTCTTATGGTTTGAAGCTTTCTTTGTCAGGTTCTTTTCAAGTGAAAAAAAATACTAAGAATAATTGCAAGATCTAACAGAATAAGCTGAAGCAGATACTTCATTTGTTTGTCAATGGACAATAGTTGAAAGCATTTACGAGCCGTCAGATCTCTCATTTCCTTCTCACTAGGTGCCATTCAAGACCTCTGAAGTGTGAGAGTGGGTTGTAAATCTACTTGCAGGCAAACCTTCTCTGCTCCTGACTTTTCACTACATGTAATGATGTTTTTTTTAACAGTCATGAAAAACACTCTTTTAGTGAAAGTATCTTGTATTTATCACCACAGTGTACAAATAAGAACAAGATCAAAATGAATGATATGATACTAGTGCAAGAGTCTTAAAGTTAACTACCTATTTAAGATTACACATTTTTTTGTTGTGCAACTCGAAAAAGTAAAAAAAAAATGTTTCTTTGACAGTCAAGTTTTAAAAATGGATCACTTGACAAACATTAGATCAAACCTAACACCTTTATGTTAAAACAAAACCAATACAGCACTGATGGGTTTATCAGATTCAGGTTACACACATGCAAGCTCCTGAGATTTCTTTATGTTTATTTGGGTTTGTTTGTTTGTTTGTTAGGAAATGACTAAGCATATTACGTCATATTTACACCCATGTAAATATGCCAGAGTTAGGCATAAGGCAAATTTTCATCTGTGGTACCTGGTCTGCCTAGTCTGGTATTATGCTTTTTTTCCCTCCTTCTCCCTTGTGTACTCTCTTTCTCATCTAATGAAACAGGGCACTGCGCACACTGGTGACCCACAGTTCTCCCACTCCTGTTCTCCCTTGTTATAGTTTACTGTCTTCTTTGTGTTTCTTGGACAAAATGAAACTGAAATGAAATTCCGTTGCACTGAAACATGTGCGATGACTAATAAAGAAACTTTGAACCTTGAATATGCACTGTAGATAGAAACAAATAATCCTGAAAGCAAAAAAAAAATCACAGAAGTCACCTGTATAAAAAGTGTGAAAGAGCATTTAAAGTGCTATATAGTGAGATAATGTGCTATTCCTGGAGTTAAACCACACAAAAACTCCAATTAGATGATCCAACATTCAAATAAACTACACATTAATAAACATGCACACCATTAGAACAGATGTACAAGTATATACACACTCCCACTCATGTATAAATTGGCATAAACACACATCCATACAGAACAATGGATACAGATTAATGACCACAGACCTGATGTGTTTTGAGTCATTGTTTAAGATGAGCTTTAAATGCTGGGTACATGGAACATTCCCTTTTAGCAACCACTATGTTGTTGGAGACCCCACCCCTTTTCACAGACAGCAGACTGATTAAATGTATTGTAACGATAAGGTATCACACAGTTTCCTCGTATGGAAGCTCTGGTCATAATTTTATAACTGCTGGTAGTTTTCAGCTTAATGTATTCCCCAGTGGCTGTCAACACTTTTACTAGCCTACAATAGTGGTACCAAAAGTGAGGGTTGCAAAACAAGCTCCAAAATCAAGAACTCTTTACAGATGCATACTTCATCCATTATTGTAAAAAAAAAAAAAAAATGAACAGAATTTGGTTAAATTTCATTCAAGACTGAACAAAAATGTTTGATCTGTTTTACACTTTTTTTGTCGAAGACCCTTGAGGTGACTGGACCAGGAGAATAACTAGGGCCTGACTAATATGGGATTTTTGGGGCCAATGCTGATACCAAAACTGGGGGCAAAAAAAGGCCAAAATCCAATATATTGACCAATATTTAATAAACCGACCGATGTCCGTATACATGATACATGAAATACGAACATTGATATGCACATTGATATATACTGTTGTGTACATGAACATGAGTTGTCAAAATAACCAAAATATGATTCAAGACAAAGGAGTAGAACACAAAAAATTTAAAACAAGTAACTTTAACTTTAAACTGTAAACATAAGGACTGTAAACCAACTGATGAATAATGAGGCGAACTGGGCTGGAAAGCGTAGTAGGTGTGTGAGGGGGAGGGGCCGGACACTCAGGCAACCTGACACTGACACACAGGAGCAGGAACGACAGAATCTCCACACAGATAAAATGTTTATATATCTGCTATATAATGGCCAATGTTGATTAATCGGTGACACGCTATAACAGGACAGAACGTCAGGAAACAGGTTAAACTAGGAAACAGCAATTTGTGCACATGGCTTGTGTTATTTTCTACTAATAGGCTAAATTCAGTAATTTGGACTTCTTGTTGGTTTTAGCCTTTTAGAGTTTCCTCAGGGCAAGTCTCCAGTGCTGCTGTTTAGGGAGTTGGTAAGTTTGGTAACCTTTGGCCTACACAACCTAAAATATGAGAACAGGCAAACAAATGAGCCACTGAGAATATTAAGTGCAATTCTGAATTAACTTTAAACAGGGATTGTTGAACCTTTTTCAATACAACAAGCTTGAGCGTGATACTTGTCCGTTTTCATTCAGTTGTAGAAGTTCCTCGAGGGTTTATTCCTGCCACTTGTGCACAGGGTGAAGATGGCACCACCTCCACCTCATTATGAGCTGGAAAAGCCCTGAACTCTACCCACTCATGCATTTACATACATTAATGACCGGTGAAAAGTGAGAATTAAATCCCAAAGCAAAAACAAACGCAGCGCAGCAAGCAGAGATTAGCAAACGATCACTCATTAGGCATTTTGAACAAAAAAATAATAGTCCAATTCTGTTTAGAGTCGAGCACAGCCCTGAACCCAAACTATTCACCACGCAGCTTCTCTTCTCTCCATTTTCTATCAGTGCCTTATCTGGACACACTAACTGAGCTCAATAATTAAATTCAGTAATTAATTTCCACATCTGAGATCAGGCTCCGGCCTCGGGGATATTTTCTTTCTGCACTGATCAACAGAACGAAAACAACCTAAAACAAAAACTAAAACAAAGAGGTTGAAAAGTAATTAGTGTGGGGTGGTGAATGTGTGAGGTGCTTTTCAATTGATTGCAGCATTGATCTAGTGAAATTAGAGTTGTGACAGAGCTCAAATGTGATTGCAAAAAAAGCTCCTCGCTCTGACTGCTCCTGTCTCCGCTTGTACGCTGACATATGGAGCCTTTGTTGCTTTGTCGCAAAGAGGAATTCGTTGTAGGAAGGTTCATGTTAGTGTCAGGAATAATTCATTTAGGAAGTGCACGCTGAAAAATTTGCTACAGCAATGCACCAGTATCTCCTTGTCATACAGTTTTTATGATGCTTGTCTGATTCCGGAGATAGTCGCTCTGCTTCACTTCTGTGTTTGCACAGTTTGCTGAATTCAGGAGTCAGCCTTCCACATTTTTTTTTTACTTTTAGTGCACATTTTCAGAGGGATAAAAACATCAACTGTAATCTTTTTGGGTTAAAATATGTGAAGTAAGTGCAGACATTTGGGAGCCATATGGACTCCAGTATAGAGGTGATGACTGAGTTTTCCCCTGCAGCTAAGGTAGATTTGAAATGTCGTTCATAACAGCTCTGACTTTCCTTCAGTGAAACAAAGTGTGCCTGAGATTAATCTCATTTTTTTACCCCTAAAAGTTTCCTACATATCCAAAAGTTCATATCCCCCGTGGAGAATGCAGTCCATCATCAGCTGCTGTGGCCATTTGAGGCTGCAGTACACCTAATTGTAAACCAACTCCATTTGAATTCATCATGATTACTCTGTCTGCATCTGTAATGCCTAAGTAGAGGTAATTTGGGGATCCAGAACAAAAGAGGCTTAGCGGACTGTGTGGAAGAGTCATGCATAAATTCAGCTGCACAGACAGCATCTGTAATTTTGCCATCAAATTGCAGGCAGGAATACACAGCGAGGAATGGGGTTCTTTCGGGGCTCTCAGGTAAGATAAATACAAGCAATTATCTAATGATCCTTCCTTAGACCACAAGTGGAAGCAGCTTGATCAATGTGCCCTATGTACTCCTGGAGAAACTACATAATAAAGAAACACAGCACAGCTTCTCCTCTTGCCTGACTTGGGTATTGATCTGCAGGGAAGTGTTCGGCTTGCTGTGTGTGCGCTGAAATTACTAAACACTCTGCGAACGGAGTAAAAGAGCGGCACATCACTGATCTTCTCGGGGCTGAGCCGCTGCAGCGGTTGTCGAGGCAGAGACGGCGGTGACAAAACATGATCACAGTGCTCTGCATGTAATGAGCGTTTCTTGTTTTCGGTGGAAAACAAACAGGTCTCTTCGCCACAGTGGAGTGACAGATGTTTATGTCGGGCTGTTAGAGTAAATAGACCTGCGTTTGGAATGTGACTCACGTGTGCGGTACAGACAAATGACTGCAGGAGAGTTCATCTTAGGGTCTGTGCTAAAAGGTTTGCATTTAGACAGATGATGGTGGTTTGTCAGAGTGTCTGTCTTTTCCAGGCTGTCAAACTAAAGCTTTGGTCTTGATTTACAAACGTGTGTTGTTGTGTGTGAAGAGTCAATCCACTCCATGATGTTTTTCTCTTCCACTCTCATATGAAAGTCTTATCTGTCAGTTGAATTGGTCTCAGCAGATTGGACAGAGGAAGAGGCCACACTGATTTAACCGTAAGGCTTTGGGTGCTTGATCAGAAATCTAAAGCTTTATATACCGTATACCTGTGAACACTGAGAGAGCGAGGAGGTTAAAAATAAGCACCACTGGATCAAAAGTTTAAGACCACAGCCTTCAAAAGTCAAAATCTGCACAAAAATGTGAATTCAAAATAGTTTTGTCTCAGGTATTCACAATTTCACGACCTCCTGATGGTAAAAAAAGCTTTCTCTCTTGCACCATCGCTGCTGAGGTTGGATGCAGTAATGCAGCCATTTTGAATTTCTTCTAGGATCTTGAGGTTGACAGAACTTAAAGTCCCAAGAAAATTCACCAGCATTGAGCCCATGGATTCGATTGGCTGTGCCTCAAGATGCAGAACAATCCTTGACCCATATTAAGGCCGTTGCTGTCGCCGACTGCAGCTCAATAACCATCAGACAGCGTTTGAGAGAGAAAGGCTGAAAACAAAAACCTCCTCAAAGGTCTCTTTGACAGAGAGCATCAAACATGGGACACTGAAAGGTGGAAGAAGTTTGATTCTCTGAGGAGGAAAATTTGAACCTTGACGGTTCTGATGGTGTCAAACGTTACTGTCATGACAAGGAGATCCCACTGAGATGTTTTCTAGGCGGCACAGTGAAGGGAGCGCCATCATGATCTGCTTTTTCCTTCAGTGGAACAATGGAGCTGACGGTTGTACAGGGGCATCAAACGGCAGCTAGTTATGTGGAGATGTTACCGGGGGGCGTCCTTCATGACTGAGGGCCCTGGTCTGTGTGCTAATGATGGGGTTTTTCAACAAGACAGTTCACAATGACCGCCTGACAAAGGACTTATTCTTCTTCTTCCAGAGGAATAATCTCACTCTTTCGAAGCATCGTGTGTGTTCCCCTGATCTAAATCACATTGAGAACATTGGAGATGGATGGAGAAGGAAGGGTACAAAAATGGGCATTAGTTCCAGAAAGTGGAGACCAAACATGAAGCATCTTCACCACTTGGAGCAACGTTCCCACTAACCTCCTGGAAACACTTGCATCAAACATGAACAAAGATATTTTTGAAGTCAGCAACAGGAATGAAGAGATCCTTATTATTGAGTTCTTTTTTTTTTCAAACATTTATTACTATTTAAGGTGTTACGGATTTTTTTTTTTTGATCAGCTGATGAACAGATTATTTCACTTTAATTTATTTAATTTTCACTTTAATAATTTCAATAAATTGCCTACTCAGGCATGACACTCCCATTTCTTCTTCTAAGATCCAACAGCAAATAAGGAAATCAGTGCAATTTTCCACCTGATCCTGAGATTTTAATGTCACACCCTTATTCAATATCGCACCCTTACTCAATCATGCAATCATTGAAACCCAATGGTGTGTTTCTCTAAATCCAAATGAGGTCCCATGACCCTGCTCCTCTGCTCCATGTAGCAGGTTACATACATAGACATACAAGACATAGCATGCAACATTATTATGAAATTAAAAATTACCCTGCATCCAACTCCCCCCTCCCAAGCTTCTATATATCAAGTAAGAAAAAGATAACAGACTTAAAAAGAAATTACAGTATGCGCTTTTAATTTTCTGATGCCATTTATCAGCATGTTGTGCTGATAATATGCCTTCCCAATTTTAACCACACTCTAATCTTGGAGGGTAGGAAAGAGGCAAATCAAAGCGGGAGAGCCACAAAAATGGCTGACTGTAAAGAAGTATGTCAACACCAAATTGATTTACATTGTAAATTTGTAAACACATAATCATAGAAGACGTGGAAAGTCAACAAAAATGTTGAGGGATGCGATTATGATTGGAGCTGCCTATATGATCCCACAGAGAAAACCTACTTTGGAGTAAGCAGGTGACAGTTTTGCGAGAGTAGTTGTGAGCTCTCTAAGATTCCGAGTGCGCTCAAAGCTTGATTTTTATCACTGATCTTGCTTGTGTTGGAGGGGATTCTGGGAATGAGCGCTATGAAATCTCTTTCAAAACTAATTTGCTCCTTGTAATGTTTGACTTGTATTGTGGATTATGAACAGACAAATATATAAAACTGAGACTAACTCGTGATCACTTATGAAATCCTCACAGGACCTTTCAGTGTTGCAAACACTCTGTTTAATTTTCATGGCATCTCTGTCTTAGTTTGAATGTCTTATTTTTGTGCTGCAGCACTTGACGTTGAACGAATGATCCTGGAAGGCTTACGTGATGAATTAATGTTTTGAAGGTAAAAAAAAAATAATAATCTGTCATTTCAGTGAGAGCTGATGAAATCTCCCGAAAAATAAAGAGCGTGAACTAAATTAAACAAAAGTAAAAGTCTCGGAGGTTTGGAGTTGTGCTCTAAGTTTAAGGCCAAACATGAGTTTGAAGCTGAATTTCAAAAAGCTGCTTCAAGATACAAAGAAAGTTATGGAGAAAATAGAACAGAGACTGAGTTCAGTTTGACTGACAAGAAATTTATGTAAGTTTGAATGAATGTGTTATTTGATTTAATTTTTAAACAGTATATCTGTGACTTTCAGAGTAGATGTTTGTTTGAAGTGTTAAGGTTATTATTCTTCAGCTTTCATTGTACACATCTGAGGAAAACATCACTTAGAGGCCTAAAAGCTTTAAACACAGTTGTAAAAGCATTACTGCTGGAGCTGCTGTCAAGGATGCACTCTTCCCTCCTTCCCCTGCACACTCTGTCTTTATCACCTGATTTAAAAGCCAGCAACTGACACTTGTGTGCTCAAAATTCAATTAGGGTTTAACCATTTGGGTCGGTGTGATGTAGACCTGGGTGAAACAACCAGGACTGTGGGAGCCAAAGTGCTGAGAACTTGATACTAACTCCAGGTGTTTAATGTGAGACAGGAGACCATTGGAAAGAAGTGGTGTGAATGTGAGTGTCTTGATGTTTTTTAGTTGCTGTGGTTGACAAAACTGTTCATGTAGTTCAACTCTGACTGGTGAACACATAAGGCTCACAGTGAATAAAATTATCAATACCTGAAATTAAACACTTTATGAAATCTGTGTGGCAATAACAAAGCCATTACACCCAAGGGAGTGATTATTTTTTAATCTGAATGTGTTCCCTTTCACGAGCTCACTCCTTTAATGAGTTGAATATAAAATGAAAATTTATGTCACATTTATGGGGAGAAATTTGTGTCAATATTATGCAAACAAAAAATGAATTTGAGACCACAAAAAGAATTTGCAAACAAAATTGTGATTTCAAAAATCCAAATGATACCAGTGAATGAATAAAGTATATTTTTGATTTAATTTTATTCTCATTAAATCCACAGTTTATTTCTTTCAGATCTAAGTTTTCATCTTAGAAGTTATCACACAGTCTCTCTGAGTGACGCTGACCAATCAGGAGGCTTCTTGCATCTTTCAGAAGAAGCCCCGCCCATGAGAACCATGAAGGAACGCGAACGCAAACTTCGTAAAACGTGAAAGCAAAATCTGGAAACGTAAATGCAAATCCTGGAAACGCAAACGAATATGTGATTTGTGAGATAAAAACTTAGATCTGGAAAAAAAGAAAAGAAAATGGATTTAACAAGAAAAAAATTCCATCACAAATATGTTTCATTTATTCATTGGTATCATTTGGATTTTTGAAATCACAATTTTGTTCGCAATTTTTTTTTTTTTTTTTTTTTTTGAATTGCATAATATTGACACAAATTTCTCTCCATACACATCTGTCATGAATTGACTTAAAAATGTAAGGGCTAACTCCATCCAGGTCAGCATACACATGAATTCACCTCTGTGCTGCCAGGATGAGACAGTGCAGATTTCAGCAATAGTGTGAGGATAAAGCAGTTCACCACAGTGACAATGAGTCACAATTTCAATATGAGCAACTTTTGAAGGATCTGAACAACAGATGTAGCGATTTTCAATTCTAAGGTTTGATATTGATTGTTTGTTTTTCTGTGTCTGATCAGATATCGCACATTTGTCTCAGAGGACGCTGGCCCCAACACACTAGTTGCCACAGTGTTGGCGAAGGACCCGGATGGAGACGGAATCACGTATAAGATTACCACCGGAAACGAAGAGGGCAACTTTGTGATCGACAACCAGAAAGGTAAGAAGATGAAGTTTGCTCTGACTATTGTGTTTTTCTGGTTCTCTCACTGTTGCTTAGACATTTTGGTAGCAAAGATGGTTCTGAACTTACTGGTTTCTGTTCACAACTGATGTACAAAATAAAAAGAAATAGGCGAGAAGGGTTTGTACATCCATTCATTATATTGACCGCTTAAAGTTTGGGGTCACAGTGGTCTGGAGCTTATCTTGACTGTCCACGTAGAGAAGGACAGACCTCACCTTTTATCTTTCCTTCCACAGCAATATTAAGCTATAGAGGCTGTACTTATAATTAGATGAACTTAAGGGATGTCTTTTTGTCTTTTAATCTCAATAACTTTTGTGGCAGTTCAAACCACGTTGTCTACTTTTTAGATTTTAACTGAGCAAATTATTCATACAAATTTAACATGCACGCCTGATTAAAAAAAAAAGAAAAAAAGTTAAAACCTCTTGAATGGTAGAACAAATTTACATTTTAGATTGTTGGATCTTGAAGAGGTTCGGAGTTCAATATGCAGATGTTGTGAGGGTATTCTTCTTTCATTTTGTACCATCCTGTGACTTCCCCTGATCTAAATACACTGAGAACATTTGGGGATGGATGGTGAGGGAAGTTTACAAAAATGGACTTGGATGCCAAACATAACTTAGACGTAGAGTCACGTTCCCATTAGCCTCCTGGAAACACTCACATCAAGCATGAAAAAACACATTTTTGAAGCAATCAACAAAAACAGTGGAGCTTCTCATTACTGAGTCCTTTTTCAAACTTGTATTTCTATTTTAGGGGTTTTTCAGGTGTTTTTCTTTTTTTTAGTCATGCTCTCAAACTTTTGATCAGCTGAGGATAATTATATTTTGATTTTTTTCAAGTAAATTACTTACTCGTTTTTCTTGTTTTGGTCTCATCTCTAAAGAGTCAGATTATTTCCTAAATAGCAGTGTTTCAGATGAGCGGCCCCCTGCTGTGGTTCTAGATACTAAAGATAGTAAATCAAGCTGATCTGTGGGAAATTAAAAACTTATGTACACAATGCTCTGATTTCTAAATTAATTTTCTGCTACTTAAAGCAGCACAAAGAAATATGAACACTAGATTAAATGAAATTTCAACCCCTGTTTTTTGTTTATATTTTTATAAAACTGATTAAATATTTAATTGTTGGCTGTTTTTTTTTAATTCTGGGAGACTTTTTGGGCCTCCCTTTCTGGAACCACTGAACTTGACAGTCTCTGAGCAAACCCATAATTAACAGGAGCAGGCCAACTTCATTTATACTGTCAGCAGTTGAACAGTGAGGGAGCTGTGCGTACCCACCGACATGTGTTTGAAGGTTAATCACTTGCCCAAGGGGACAACAGCAGAGAAAGGAAGAAAGCTGGTCTGAGATGTAGAGATCTGTCTCAGGAGCTTAGTCCCCATAGACTGAGCTACTGTCTCCAAAATATATGTGCTGAGTATGTATGCATGTGCACATTCATTTTAGTTTATATCATAAATATTTCATCCTACCCATAGAAAGTCCCCCCCACAGTAAAGGGCATCCTCTCTGCTCTGGTTCAGTCTATGTGGCTCTGGGCTGTTCGGGGGCAGGACTAATTTGGGACAGCATGGTGAAAGAAAGCCTGACGGGTTCTTACTAACCTTTAAAATACAGCTTTCTCTTTCTCTCTCCCTCTCATTCCCAGTTTATAAGAGAATCTGACCTAAAGCAACAGAAAACAGGAACATAGAGGTCTCAAGTAGAAGAAAGAAACAGGAAAATGAAGATAATAAAACAAAAGATTAAATCAAACTTAAACTGCAGCTTCATGGAGCTGTTCTCATATTGTCCTCTTCCTCTCTCTGACCTCTCCCTTACCTTCACAAACCTACAACTATCATCCGTACAAACACATAACCATAAGAGAGTCTCTTCATTTTCCTCACGTTCCCTCTGCTAATTACATAAACTTATCTTTGTTTCTATCCTCTTTGTTCTCCTTCTTTCTCCCGATTGCCTTGTCATGTCATCATCCTGTTAATCACTTGTATTGCAGTCCAAATAGAAACCCCCAAAAACGACCCAACCCCTCCAAAATATTTCAGGAGAGATACAGCTTTTTGGTTTAAACATTTGTGTTTGAGTCTGCTTTTCATCTTATAAATGACTTTGGGAAATGGACAGTTTCATACCTGCAAAAATTTGACTTTGACAAAGCGGGAGATTAGCCCCCCCTCCTCAAAACATCGGTCTGACGACACATATCCTAAACTGTACCAGTGAACGAGCCTTTAACCCTCTCAATCCCAAAGAGCTTCTTGTGTCTAATTTTTAATCAGTTTAGTCTCATTTTTCTCCACAAAATGAAGGAAAACCATGACTATAAGCCAATATAACTTAATTATGTCTTCACCTGTTTCACCAAATTTATTAGCTATAACTCACCCCCCAAAAAAAGGAAAACGAGAAAATGATTTAGCTGATTTTAACCTTTTAGAGAATGAAAAATTATGAATTTAAGTATACAGCACATTTTCAGGTACCCTCAAACCTAATGAACATAGGAAAAATATTGGTGGTGATTCAAATTCAGGTTCATTTTAATGTATGGCTATGTAATTGTACTCACTTTGGTAACATGAAGTCCTGTACTTGTATGGGTTCATGCAAATTTTAAAGAATTTTAAAGCAAGATTACAGGGTGTGTGTCTGTCAGTCAGGTCTTTCTGAAAGCAGTAAGAAATATAATTATTTTACAGACCTTAGCTAGATTTAAATACTTATTTTCTGCAAAGTTTCAAAGAAGAAATGTGTACGGAAGCGTATTGCTGCCATGGTAAAAAAGAAAAAAAAAAACACATATATATATATATATATATATCTCAAAATTTTGAGATAACTTGGTATCTCAAAATTTTTGAGACACTGGGTTATCTCTTTATTTTGTGACACCAAATCACAATGTTATAAGGCGATTATGTTGCTAAACTCATGTTTGTACTCACTCATATTCACTGTATAGAGAATTGCTCATGGCTACCTTTAGATGATTTAGTATAATTCTTTTTCATGCTTGGGTTAAGACATGGAGAGTTTCTGCCGTTATTGACTTCTGTGGACGATAAAACAATAAGTTTGCGTACACTTTGACGTATTCTGAAATGAATAAGGCTCTACAGGAGGAAGAATCAGTCTGACTGTCTGGAAGTAGATCCCTGATCATTTACTGTGACCCTCAGTTTGTGTGTGGATCCCGTCTCACAGGCTGTGGGTCATAATTGGGCTACGTTTCCGTAAATGTGGATCAGAACGATAATGAAATCCCGTCACTTCTGATACATTCAGGGACCCTTAAAAAAATTGAGAATCTGATAATTCTGCCCATTTTTGGATTGGGCAGATGCCAGTCATTTAAAAATGATGGTCTTCTGATCCTGCCATCAACATGACAAATCAGGAGAAAATTTGGAGTAATTACAAATCTGAAGTTGTGCAACGGAACCGGTCAAAAAGAGTGAGACTCCCTTGGCAGGTTTTTCTTTGCCTTGGACGTAGAAATGTTCAATTAAGATACTCATTGGCTTTAAGGGCATCACGGAATATGGTGTAGGATGATGGTGATTTATGATCATATGTGAAATTCCTACAGGAGAAGTTACCACTGTATGTTTCCTCCATTTTTATTATTATTGTAAAAATATTAAAAATGTAAGGGTTGAACTGTATATGATATCATGAAAACAGAAAATGTTTGATCTGTTTTCCACTTTTCTTTCTTGTAGACTCCGGATGTGACTAATCCAGTATAATGATGGTATTGATGATGGTATAAATGTTGGTAGACAAATCACAGAGAAGAAAAAAAAAAAAAAGGTTGCGCATAGGCAGTCTGGTTTTCTACAGCTTAACAAAATTGAGAATCCTTATTTTTTTCCCCCTGTTTTTGTCTGTTTTTGGTTTGGCCTCATTGTGTGCGTCCCCCTCCCCAATGCAGTGCGTCACTGGCCCTCAGCACCACAAGTTCTGGGGAATCCTTGCCTAACTGTTGATGGGCTGGATAAATTATATCACCCTTTTTGCATCCAAATTGTGCAGTTAACACTATGGTAACATGTCAATTGGATGTTACGCAGGTCGTGTCATGATTTTTAATGTCGAATCAATAATTGACGATGTTGCAAAGGTTAGAAAATAAATAAATAATTGATACATTAATTAAAAGTGGCATCAATAAAAGCATAACCAGCATGGTTAAAGAGATGTCAGCTTCTTTTTTTTTTCCATCATGAATTGAAAAAGTACTGAGTGTAGAATTGAAGGCTCCAGAAGAACTCGACTGATTTGAGTGTCTCACAAGGAGAAATTGAGCCCAATAAGAGTCAATGGATTTTATAGTAAGAGGATAGTAACACATCATACTGAAGTATAGTTTGTAACCATTCTTGCATATATATATACATAACACAGTCCACATACTATATTGAGCCTCACATGCCTTTGATGGACTTTTACTTTGAAAATTATTTTTACTTTGCTGTTTAAAATCTCTATCTTAGAACTCAAGGCTGCTCAGAGGTCTCTTTTTTATGTGCTGTTTATATAGAATCGTCACAAACCCTGAAAATATCCACAAAGATTGTTTTCCTCCTCGGTTATTTTCACCCTGCTTTGTTGTTCGCCCTCCTGCAGTATTTACGTACGCTGTATAAATGTAAAAGTGCCGCAGTTTGTCAAGTGTGCCCCAGAGGGTCCTGAAAATATGCTTCGAGAAGTGCACATAGAATAGTTTTATGTCCTTCATCGTCTGCGCTTTTCTGCGGATGACAGTTCCTCGCCAGCCGCCCTTTTACAGCGTGGAGCTTTGTCAAGGATATTTAAGTCCTGACAGGTGATGTCATGTAGACGCTGAGATAATCATTGAGTGTGAGGAGCATTTCCACGGTGGCTTTGTAACAAAATCTCAAGTGAGGTTTACGGTCACATCTCATCCTCGGAGGCAATGTGAAATAGGAAACCGCCTTAATGATGCACAGAGTGTTTGTGTGTGTGTATATGTGTGTGTGTGTGTGGTAAGTAGGTGGGGGATGGTGCCAATTTCATATTGCTTTGACCCTTCTGTAAATTGCCTCCCCCTCTGAATCTGCATATCGTGTTGTTGGGTAATATGATGACTTTCACAGATTCAATTACTCAAAACTTCAAGGCACGGTTTCCTCTGTTCGCCTGTGATGACATTCTCTGTCAGCTGATAGCAGCGGTCACTTTATCGAGCAGGGAGAAGATTTGAAGCTTCTAACTGGATTTCATCAGTTATCAGATGATGACTGCAGGCTGGCTTTGCAAATAACGTTGTTGGGGTCTTATTTGCATTCCCTAATATTGACCACATTTCTGCCCGTCAATGGTAATAAAGGTCAAACTTTTCATTTCAAGTTTGCATTTAACACTCAGCTGGTCTCGTATCAAACTCCAGCGTTTGAGCAAAGATTTATTCAATTACCAAGCCTTTTTAAAGCATTTGGTTTGAGCGTATTAACATCACGTCCTGCCATTTGAAGCACATTGAAGGCAGTGAAAAAATGATAAATCGGTCGGTGATGATCAACTGGCGGCTCGTGGGCCAAATCCGGCCCACCAAACCATCCAATCAGGTCCATGACTGATTCCAAAATTGGTTGACTGTGGTATAGGTGAAGGGAGCTTGAATCATAAAGGCTAAAAATGCCTCCAGTTTTGTATTGACATGGAAAAAAATTACATACAATATATATCAAATAATAATATTATGCCAAAATTTGATTTTTATTTCATTTTTATTTGAGGTTAAGGCCCCCAAAGTGACTCTCTAGTAAAATTCTGACCCACAAATAGATATAGTTGCTGTTCCCTGGGCTACAGCCTTATCTTACCACATGGCCAAACAGATATAATATACCTATAATCTGTCTGTGCCTTGTTATGTGTAACTGTTGACCTCAATTCAATGTGAACAGACAAGTCATTCAAATAGTTTACCCTCTGTGCACTTTTTTTTTAAATTGAAAAAAAAAAAAAAGAAAAAAGAAAACGAAAACCAATTTTGCATACCAAGCTGTGATCATTTTTTGTTTATGCAATAAAAGTGGGAATTTTAATTGAGGCTACAACATGGTTTCTGTGGCTCTTCAAGCAAGTGTTAAATTCTGCAAATTTATTTCTTATACTCTTTTGATAGCTTCTGTTTTTTAGAATTAAAGCTGCTACTTGGTCAACACTTGCTGTTTACTTTGTTTACTTGGAGGTGCTGTGGTTTGGGGCTAAATGTTGATTAAAGATGGTATCTGAAGGATTAGTCTGAGCTTCAAGAGGGGGTAGTTAAATATGGATTGAAAGTCAAAATGGTGGATGTTCCGCAAGGATTTCCTCACTGCTTCATGACAGGTTTGTGGGCCTCAAACACCAAGGTCTGCCTATAGCACTACCCCTGACAAGCCTTTACAGGGCTGGCCAATCAGAGGATCAGAGGGAAGGGAGCTTTGAAGAGACAGCAGCTACAAAAGAATAGAGTTACAGACAAACACTAAAAACTAGTCTGAGAAAACAGCATTTTTTGAAGGAACAAAATAAAGACCCAAAAAACATATTAAAGTAATTCATAGAGAGCATTTCATTCAGAGTTCTGCTTCATTCAGAACTTAGACTTTGTAAGAATTAAACCTCTGACCCTCAGTGGAGACAGCGCACACAGATCCATCACCACCCCTTGTTTTAGTGTTGTTCATATTTTAGAGCTCATTTGTTTTGGAGAGTGATTAATTCTCTTTTGTGAGGACCTGTGAGTCCATCTTCAACATGATTTCCTCAGTATTAATGATCAGGGTTCAGCGCCGCTGACAGGTTGACACAAGCACTCAGCAGTCACCAGACAAATGCTGTCATATCCGTGTATTTGTTGATGATGATACTGAGGATTTACTGCCACTGAGGTCTTTTCACAATGGAATGATCTCACAGATTATTGATGATCACTTTCCTCTTTATCAGCTTATTGAGCCCTACAGTACAATCACTCTTTTCAGCCCAGTACACTATGCACTAACAGTTGTATAAAATGGACAGTTAACCGCTAACTTAACCTCTCTGCTACCTAAAAAAGGCTGGAACTGAAATGCATTAGTTGTGACTTTAAAGGTGCGGACACTAACTTTTTTTTTTTTTTTTTTTTTTGTGCCATGGTCTTGTGAAAGAAAAAAGAAAAACAAACAAACAAAACCCAGCGTTGGTCGTTATATAATCAGTGAATGATTTGAGCTTATGAATGGATGACAGAAATATATAAAACTGATACAGCTGAACAAGATAAGTAAAAAATTCCAAATCATCAAAGTAACTAGAAGGGTATACTAATTCTAATTTAAAAGCTACGCTTCTTATATAAAATACAAATTAAAAATAAATAAATAATAATAATAATAAACATTGCATAGCAAAAACAGCACTGTTACACTGTTGTTGTTGGTAGTCATTGGTATTAAGTTCTTCATAGCAAAGCCAAATTAATTATATTTCCAAAGGGTTTTTTCCAGAACCAACTGATTCTTATCCAGTATTCTTAGCCTCACCAATGTATTGCCTGTTTTTATTTCTTCAGATGAAGCATTCCCTCCAACAAATTCACCCCAAAACTGAAAGCTATGAGATTTGACATTTATTCTGATGTTTGGTTTTTGAAAAATGAATGTTATCCTCAGATGACATTTACTGCCTCTCATCAGAAACGTCTGGATTCTTTGTGGTTATTGTTGGGGTTTTTTTTGGCTTGGTAAATTGTTAGTATTGTATTGTAGTCAACAAAGATTGTGAATGTAAGTGTATTCAGTTAAAAAATGTAGAGCATTAGTTGGTTCAGGATATGTTTTTTTTTTTTTTTTATAACATAGAATTTGTATGGCTTTTTTTCTGTAATGGAAAAATAGAGACGTTGACATTTTGGTTGAGGCATAATTCAAATGAGATTTCCATTTTAGTTTAATGTCAATGATTACACCTAAAAATTTATTCCCACACACTATTTCAACTTCAATGATATTTATTCTTATTTTATGGCCACCATCTGATGCCTGGTTTCTAAAAATCGTACATTTTGTTTTGCCACAGTGAAATGTGGCAATCATCAGCCTGTCTTTATCATGGTAAAAAGTGTCACTGACAAACATTTTTTGTCATACACTTTTGTCAGTATAGTGACTTCTGTTGTGCCATAACTATGCTGTAGTTGCAGTGCGCAGTGCATACTCACCATGTCTACAATCCTCCTTCTTAACACCACATGTTGGCATGATTTCACATCATCTCACCAGATTTCTGTCCTGCTTTGTTCACATAAAACCAGCATAATATACTGGACTTAGAGCTGATAAAAGCTGAGCAGCAGTTGATCATTATGCAGTTATCACAAAGAAGAAGATAGAGGAGACANTTCTCTCTCCCTGCTACTGATGAAAATCGTTTATAGCCTCCTCTCCCCTCTCATTGCCCAGCCCCCTCCCAACTCATCCTAAATGTCCGACAATCATTCAAGCGATTGTTTTCCTCCCTTCTGGCAGGAGCAGCCCTGCCGGCCTCCCTCTCCATGTTAATTTGCCTGTAACTCACCCCAGAATACAGTGTGTTTCACTGAGATTTAAGGCGCCCATTAGGATCCGAGCAGGCCAGTCAATATGATGATCACGCTCTTCCTATTAAAACCCATAAATACAGAAACAGCAGCTCTGTTGGAGGAGAGGAAGTATTTACTGACAGCTGAGGGAAAATGCTGGCACCAATAAATAGGATTCGATCAACTACTTTATTTCTCGGCGAAGTTTTATGGCATTTCAGAAAAGAGTGTTTCCTCCAGAGAGAGAGAGAGAGGAAAGGTTTGTTTCTGTTCAGACTCCAGGATAAGTGTGATGGGGAGGCATTCGTCGCCGTTGTCTTGTTTTATTTCCTTTATTTAGACTTTCCTCATGAACTGCTCACCTCCTGTATATTGTGTTTGGCCTGATGTGCTGACCTGAGTCTCATCTCCGCTTTATGCAACACAACCTCTTTGTTTTCGCCCTCGTTCTCTTCTCTGCTCCCCTCTGGCAAATATCTTTCACAGTCTTTATTCGCCTCTTTTTTTGTCACTATTTCTCTCACTTACTCTCTCCGCTTCTCACAGTCTGCACATCTTTTTGCCATGATGCTGACTTAAGGATGCACCCCCTCCCTCTCTCTCTCTCTCTCCCGGGCTCTCTTCCCACCCCCACAGCCTCCACTTTGTCGTCCGTCCTCTGTGTCGTCTCGTCTGCTCGCTCCCTGCCGGCTGCACTTCATGTGAAGTGACGGCTGCTCACTGACCCCCGGGGAAACATCTTCTCCATCTCCGATCAGCGATGATATGTGCTGGCCCTGTTAGCACTTCAACATCAACACAACACAGATACACACACGAGGACTTGGACGTTAAAATGCACTGTACTGAATGTGTGAGGCCATGATGTATTATAAATACACTTGAAAAATTAACATTTCTCATGAGCACATAACACTAAGACTCTCCATAAAAACACTAAATGTATATGTACATATTTATAGAAGGGCTGGGACTTTAGTGCGTCAATATGATTAATACATTTAAAAATACATATTACAAAATAAATTGATGCATTATGCCACAGTTCAAAGTTGCACTCCAGAAGAGAGAGAACATTCCTCACTGCATGAGTTCCCAGCATGCCAGTTACAGCCTGCAAGGTGACACCTCCTTATGTGAAAAGCGCCCAAATAATGCCAGACTAGCAACAGACAATTTGCAAATAACAGCATTTCTATGCCTGGTTGATGGAAAATTGAAGTTTTAGAATAAAAAGCATTTAAAAGCATTGTTGGCACCAGTGTTCATTAAGTTTCAGCTTCTTTTCTCGATGTGTGCTCCTCTCACTCACTCTGCTCATGCACACGCCCCTCCCCCACATCCCCACTATACTGTGAGTGTTGTTGTGAGGATGGCACATAAGAGCACCAGAACATCTGAAAATCTAGAGCAGAGGTTCCCAAACTTTTCAGCCTGTGCCCCCCAAAATAGCAGCGTTAGAGACTGGCGACCTTCTGCTGTGGGACAACACTAATGGGCCAATCCAAAAACAGACAAAAACCCCAAGGATGCTTAATTTAACTGATCAGTAGAAAATGTACAGACTAATGTGCACTTTGCTGTGTTCACTGCATCAAACTTCAACAAAGAAATGTGAAAGACAGATAAAACATTTTTTTGTTTGCATAATCTTATATTATCTTTAAGTCCTATTTTTGCTGTCATTCTTACAATAATGGATAAAATGTGGAATTGCTCAATTTTGGGACACATTCCACGATCCACTATCAATGTCTCGCTCCCCCCAAAGGGTCCTGACCCCCACTTTGGGAACCACTGATCTAGAGAACATCTAAAAACAGCCCAAGAAGACTCAGAGCTGCAAAGCAAACAGAGAGAGGAGGAAACTACAGCCAGAGCACTGTAAGGCCCCATTTACTCGACGTTTCGCAGCGTTTTTGTTGTACGTCGCTTTGGATAAAAGGCTTTGCCAAATGAAATAGTAGAATTGTAGCGTTTCACCATAAAACGCATCAAAACACAATGAAAAAAAATCTGCACCTACATAGATACACTGAGGGACTGAAAACGCTGTAGTATGCATGTCAGGCCTGTAGATGGGGATATAATTGTAGAAGCCGTGTGCACAACAGCACTATAGAGGCTGCAGAAGAGGTGAGCTTTTCATCTGGAGTTCATATGAAAAACTTTTTCTCTAATTGCAGAGATGCATATGCATATTCTGGTAGAAAGCAGTCAGTAGATTCATCAGCAGAATAACAAAACAGTAGGTTGCTGTTGTTGTTGTTCAGTTCGTGCCTGGCACAGTGGAGGCTCATTGCGCACACGCATAGCTGAACGTGTCATCAGCCTATCCAGGTTTTCCCCGGCTTAGTGTTTACATGGAGCTGGTGAAAATTGAAAATTGCACCATCTCTGTGTAAACAGGAAGCTGAAACTCGACAATACTTTTGCGTTTCACCTGAAAACCATTGTTGTGTGAATGGAGTCTCAGAGCTGTGAAGCAAACAGAGGGAGGAGGAAACTGCAGCCTTTAAGAGTCCTTTCAGCCTGGCCAGCAGTATCCAAACAGCTGAGTTGTAGAAATAAAAGCAAGCTTTAATCATCTCCAGGAGTAGTAAATGTTATTTTTCAAAGTCATCAAAGTTGTTATCTCAACAGATTGATTAAATACACACACTCACATTTACACAAAGTCCTTAAGACCTTGAATTTAGTTGTTGAGTCTTTTAAACATTGCCTGCTGGAAATGCAGTAATGTTTTTCTAACAGCACCTTGCATTTGAAAACCACATTTAACTGATGATAATGGGATTTTTTTTGTTCAAGCTTTTGTCTATTCATTGATTCAGTCAGCCACCAAAACCCATTTGAATTGAAAATGCTGCTTCCAATGCCTAATATGCCATTGGAATGTGATTGATTATATGTAAGGAATTATAAAGCCTGAAATTAATTAGATTTTTTTTTTTTTTTTTAAATCAAGTCCCACCTCTAGTTAATAAAACTGACTCAATCATGTATTTTTGTAATGAAACATTTACACCCTTTTGTTACAGACACTTGCAGAGAAGTAAAGAGCAGATCTATACCGGCATATTTCTGACCCAGACTCCAGGGACATACTCTTGATTAAAACAGACGCTCGCTGTGCTCTTTGTTCTTGGAATGTCCTGAAACCTTTTCCATGTCCCATTTTCAACCACTTACCCAGCATGTGTTGTTCTCATCTAAGGCTTTTAGGCCCTATTAGATGTTTATGCCAACCAAAGGCAGAGTAAAGCTGGGATCGGACTACAGGACGCCTCCGGTGCTCCCTGTGTAACACAGCGAGCAGGCCGTAGCCTCTCTCTGTGTCTGCTCGCTGTCTTTACTGGACTGGTCACATTTATCTGGCCTTCTGTCTCAATTCATTAAGCATGAGTGCACTCCTTGGCACTGCTGGAGTAGTGTAGGCAGAGAGAGTGAGAGAGGGGGACGAGTGCTCACGCACTTAATGCATCTTTGCTACGGATATACATGGTTTTTCAATTTTAATTCATGGTTCTTGGGGTCAAGAGTGCTGCTTCCTGTTCTTAGAAATCCATATTCAGCTGTGCTACTATTTCTGTCCACCGTTACCAACCAGATCTGATGGACTCTACTACAACTGTTACCATTATTTCTGCAAGAGCTCTGACCCCACCTTCCAGGGATCAGGGTTTAAATGGATGCTTAAATGTTTTATTTGGTTATGAACAATTTTATTGACCCAGTTGATGCTCTTTCTGTCACAAACAATGATCTAAATTTAGTGTCATTGTACCTCTTCTTTTTTTGTTCGTCATGATCTCTGGTCAGCCCATTTTACAATGTAACCCCATATCAGCCCCAACCACACATGGCACAATAGCCCATTTTGGTTTGGATAATGAGAAATTGTGAGCCCACCATCCACATGGCCGTGTTAGAGCAAAGCTAAATTGCTTTTTTATCATGGAAAAGGTGTCCAGGTGGTGAGGTTTGGCCCTGAATACATTCAGGTGCTGAAATGGATCTGAACTGAGAGTAAGCAACACTAACACTGAATAAGTGTCCATAACTGAAAGCCTGGTCTACATGAAAGAGGGAGCAGATTGAATTGCATGCACAGACTTGCACTTTGTACTGAGGGTACAGAGAGAGTCGGGTTTGAAATGAGAGAGGGGGCTGTGATGCAGCTGTCAGTGTTTGAGTTATCTTTGGGTTGTGTCTCACACAAGAAACGCACTGCACACACCTCAAGTTAAACTTTGAAATAGTCCTGGACACACGTTGAAGATGGAATTGTAAGTGTTGTCCTATATCAACCTGAGTGCTGCTGCCTCTCTTCTTTACATGTTGTAATTAAGGTCCTGAGTGTGGTCAGAAAGCCCTCTTATGTTGTGTATTACTGAAAGTGTACAGCAGGTAGATAGCTCAGTTATAGTTGCAAAAACGAGTAGTGAAAAGACCAGTCTGGAGTCTGCTTAAGGTGAGTCAAACTCATTTTCCAGTGAAATTAGAGCATACTCACCTGTTCATACTAACAACTCCAGATGTTTTGCTCTTTTAGTGCGAAAACTCCCACTTTGAAAAAAATAACAATCCTCTGAAAAACTATGAACAACCAATATTTCTGTAGTCAAAAAAAAGCTTTTTCAGTAATATATGATTTAGGTTATGCATATTTAAATTGACACTGATACAAGGAGGTGAATTTATCCCTCCGACTTAGCAACTTTGTCAGTGCATGAATTAAAAGGTCCAACCATATCAAACATGTTTGAGTCAACACTGCTGTACTTGGTCATGTTACTCTTCTCAAAGTCAGATTTGACACCACCAATAAAGACAGTCATCCATCTAATCAACAGTAAAAATGCAGTTAGCGGGATGAAGACCTTATATCCACACCCTCCATCAACATTTTATGCCCCATTTTGGTCTCCTTGTTTCCTTTTTTTGCAGCCAGGGTTGGAGATATTGTTTTTTTCTTATTTTCAGCTTTTCTTTTGAACTCTTGCGAATGAGATTTCGACAAATTCAAGGACCAAGTGAAGTAATTTTGTTGGTGCGAGGCCATGGTCTGCTTTTCTTTTTTTTTTTCCCCAAATCAAATCTATTCTTTTTTATTATTGTTATTCTTTTTCCTTTGTATCCTAGTGACTTGTGATGAATGCTCCACTACCTCTGCTCTTGTTGAGTGACTTTTGGATGGTCTTCTGATAATAACATACTAAGCAGAGGAAAAGAGGAACAGTAATTCTTTGGTTTGGTCGTGATCTTCTTTTTCCACAGTGTGGACCTCGAGAGTGGCTGTCCTAGTTACAGTTACTCTGACTCTCAGGGGCCAAATAATAGGCTGATGTCAACAAAGCAGCCAATGAGAAAATCAATCAGGGATGTTCTGAGGCTCAGACACAGATGCTGTAGTTTATAAGACCGTGACACCTACTGCTAAACCACTCATTCACGGAACATTGACATCATTTATATATTTCACTGAACATAGGGTTTCCATCCACAACAACAACCACACTAATTAACTTGCCTGCAAGTGAACTGAAGAAAATGAGAGAGACACTGTGCTCTTTACAGAGGTATTGGATTCATTCAAGTACAATTACCATGATCATAGGCATGATTATAACAATTACAGATAAGAGAGGGTTCAGAAGAATACACGCTAGATAAGAAAGTGACAATATTCACATTTATTTGGATTGCTACCCTTATGAATGCGTCTTAAACCTGATGTTACTTGTTCCCTGATGTCTGCGTCCTTACCACAAACTATGTAACATACATATACGGTCATGGTCGAAAGAATGGGCACCCCTGGAATTTTTTCCCAGAAAATACACCATTTCTCCCAAAAATTTCTGCAATTTCAAACAATTTTAGGTATAAATGTGTTTATTTCCTTGATGTGCATTGGAAAAACACAAAAAAAAAAAAACGGAAGAAAAAAGCTAAATTGACACAATTTTACACAAAACACAGAAATTGGGCCGGTAAAAGATATTGGCACCCTTTTAGAATTGTGGGTAAATCATTTAATTTCAAGCAGGTGATTCTTGTTTAAACTCAGCTGTGGTGTGAACAGGTGCTGGTAACATAGAAATCACACCTGACGCCAGTTAGACTATAAAAGTTGACTCAACCTTTGTGTTTTGAGCCTTTGGGTGTCACACCAAGAATGGAGAAGAGAAATACTTTTGTCCATGACTGTACATGTGCACGGTCCAATAGTCACTAGTCTTTATTTTCCTGTGCAGATTTAGTTGAGGAATATGTTTGACTGACATTATTATTTATATACTACCAGTACATGAAATAGGTCAATCAGACAATTATATCACAGTGCTAACAAACAAGATAGATAGATAGACAGACAAATGAATAAATAAATACATGAAGATGGAGTATTAGGGCCACATTAAGAATCTTTTTTCTTCATATTTTACTATGAGATTAAAGTCCAATTTAGTTATTTTACTACAAGAATAAAGTCAAATTTTATTATTTTACTACAAGGATAAAGTTGAAATTTATTATTTTACTACGAGAATAAAGTTGAAATTAATTTGTTTACTATGAGAATAAGGTTGAATTTAATTATTTTACCACAAGAAAAAAGTTGAAATAAATTATTTTACGACAAGAACAAAGCCAAATTTAATTATTTTACGACAAGATTGAAGTCAAATTTAATTATTTTACTATGAAAATTAAGTGGAAATTAAGTCTAATCTTGTTTGTAAAACCCAAGTTTAAGTATAATTTGATGAAATGCTCCCTGGTCCTCATTTCCTCCTCCTCCTAGACTGTTCTAGATTATATTTCGACTTCATTCTCGTGGTTAATTATGCCATCATTTTTTACTTTAATCTTGTAGTAAAATAATCAAGTTTGGCTTTAAACTTGTAGTAGAAATAATTAACTTTGACTTTATTCTCATAGTAAAATAATTCATTTCAACTTTCATCTCGTAGTAAAATATGAAGTAAAAAAAAATTCTCAATGTGGCCCTAGTACTCCATTGTTATAAATAAATTGCACTTCATCCCCAGAAATAATCATGATGGCGAATACATCTAGCTTTAAGAAGAAGCAGGTTGAGTATTTTGATGTTTCTGGTGTTGGTGGAGGTGTTGGAAAACCTGACATATTCTCATAATGGAAAATATCATAACATCTACATGAATAGACAAAATCAACAAAAACATAAACTTCTCATGGGAGCTTTAAGTTATTTATTAAAGAAGAATAAACCTGACCAATCTGTGCAGCATGAAGGCTTTAGCTAATGCTTTAATCCATCATACAGTCATACATGCACACGCTTGTAATGAGATCTGTATGTTAGCACAGATAATAATAACTGGTCATGCAAAATGCTTTTGTTTACTGACTTGGTCTCTCTAATTAATCTTTGAATGAATGCATGCTTTAGAGTGCAGAACAGTTCAAAGGTCCCTCTCAGCTCTGCAGCCAGTCTGAAAGGGACATTTTCAATAAGTAGTTGAGGCACCAGTTTCAGTTTGTGTGTTGTCTTCATGCTTTTAAAACCAACATTCAAATCTGACACTACACAAGGGAGTGTGAGTCTGTACAATATCTGGTCCGCTTACAACCAACTTAGATGTGAGAAAGACTAACATCCTGTGAGCTTGACAGTGAACCCACAGGGAATAACAAACACACACAGAGGGAGGGAACTGTGATGCTGTGTGTTTAATAATGTAGGACACACTGAATGTGCAC
>RPOG01001668.1:119889-134099 GCA_008086565.1 Thalassoma bifasciatum | reverse complement strand
GTGAAGCTGCTGTTATTGATGAGAACGGACACGACAGACAGACAAACAACGGACTTTACAGGAGAAATTTCACCACTTGGAATAATTTGATGAAACAACACTTTTGATATGTTTGAACTCTGGATTCCTCTGGTGGAAAGGAGAGTGAATATTCAGGGTACGGGCGTCAGGATGTGATGTAATGACCCCAAACAGGTAGAACATCCACGTTGTTGTGATTCTTTCACTAATTAAGAAAACTGTGAAACAAACTTAGAGACTGAAATGTGAAGAATATAAACTTTTTAAAACAGTTTGACAAAGGTGTTAGTTTTTATACTTTGAGGAACAGCAAACAGCTCACCGGTGCGCCAGTAGGAACTAAGAGGTTAACTCCCAGAATTGTTTGCTCTGTTTTTATTTCTCTCTCCTTTTCTTTTTTCCCCTCCTCAAACTTCTGAATCGTGTTTGGAGAAAATGAGCAAGCGAGCGAGCCCGGGCATGAAAGAGGATAATCTAAGAAACTGGATGATGATGTGTCAGAGCTGTGTCTGTAACAGCATATATCAAACGGCTGATTTGTGTTATTACACGCTGGAAGACGAAGCGGGGAACAAACAGGAACAAAAGCTGCTCAGAACTCCATTAAAAACTGGATTTTTAAAGGCTGTTTTATTCACTCGCTGCTGTTTGTGATCACTTTCTATTCATGCTCGCTGAAAGGCAGTGATATTGACAGTGTTTTTAGATCTTCCAGAGAGGCTTGATTTGTTTTTGGGAGAAAAGGAGACATTCAGCAGTCAGAAAAGAGGAGAAAAACAGGACGACACCAATTTTTCCTGCCCGGCGTAATTGGCTGTAATGCCGGGGCTTGGAGACCGGACCACAGTTGCTAGACAACCGTCTCCAAAGCTTTCAATTTACGAGCCGTCCAGCAAATAGATTTTTATCCGGGATGTTTGGTGCTCAAAGAGTGAAAGGCGGCCAAAATGTTCATTAACTCCTGTTTTATTTTGTCTTATTTTGGAGCAGGGATGGATGGAGTCTGGCAGGAGGAGACGTGTGGAGGGCGGAGCTTCAAAACACAAACACACAAACACGAAAAACATACAGATGCAAAAATTATCTAAGGGAGAAACTTTCTGCAACTGTGAGTGGAAAACTTCAATCTTTAAGAGTGGTTCAAAATTCATGGCTGAACTGGTTTGTCATGCTTTTATTTTGGAGGAGCCTCTTGCGTAAAAACTGTGACTTCTTGTTTTAAAGCATGTAATCTCCTTTTGCATCTTATTTTCATGCCAAAAGTCGATTACAGGTTTGAAGTAAAATCATCCTCCAGACACAAGACGTTGGAGAATTGACCAAAATTAATTTGAGTAACTAACAGTCCAGACCACATCTTAGACGCCACATTATTCCCTGAAAGTCCTCAGCTGCTACTTAATTTCTTAATTTGCACCCAGAGACGTGAATTATGAGAGAGTGGATGGGTTTCTGTAAAACTCAGCTCCATCCAAGAATTTCCATCATGACGACGCTGCAAAGTGAAGCAAGTTTGTGCTAACTTGCTTTTAGTGATCTGTCTGTTTTGTTTTTTTTTCATGATATTACAGTAACCTGCTGCCGAAAACAAACACACACACATTCATGTTTTAGTGCTTGGTGAGGACAGTAATTTATTCTCTATTCCTGTGGACAGACTAGAACAGAAAACTAAAATGTCCCATCAAAGTAAATACCTACCAAAATAATTCAATCTAACATTTTTTTTGAGGACCAATCAAACTCAAATGTCCCCATAACTCAGGCTGTTTGTGGAGCCGTGGTCCCCATAAGTGTATAAAAACAAACACAGTCCCTCTCACACACACACTGGTCGTGTTCAAAGTCACGGTTTGGGCCCAGAGGCAGGTCACCGGAAACTGCTCTGCTCAATAAGTTATTAATACTTGATGCTGGTGGCCGCTGTGCATTATTTAACAATAATGATAACGTCTGTTCCATTATAGATTAAAGCACCTCACACACACACACACACACACACACACACGTTTCCACACACACACTCTCTTTTTTTAATCAGGATTTCAAAAGACAAAAAATAGCCGGCCAGCTGCTGCGAGGGCACAAACCACATGATGGGGACACGACTGACGCCCCAAAGGCTGAACTCACACACACACACACACACACACACACACACACACACACAAAGACTGGACTGACTGCACTTTGGTTTGAAACACATCACTGAATCAACACAGAAAACACAAAAACAGAGGAATAGAGTAAATGTGTTTTTACAGACTCCACAGAAATGGAGCTCAGGAGGTTTTTCTGAGTAAAATCGACTGTTGACGGGTTTGTTTACGTCATCCAGAGGGCAGAGGCGTCCAGTTTTAAAGGAAACATACAGAACATTCAAACAGGTTTTCAACTTGTCATAGTTTCAATATTTTGTTTAAATGCTGAAACCCTTCTGACTTTTTGGGTTTTAAGCAGGAGTTGTCAGAAAAGTTACAACTGCATGTGGGATTGTTTTTAATAGGATTGAAAGCACTATAAAAAAGTGTTTTTTAATTTGTTTTGATTTGATTTGATGAAACATTAGTGGAAGGAGACGAAACATTAAGCCTTTCCTGCAAGAAAGCGCCTTATGTTGAAATGTGATGCTCAGCATTTTCAACATTTGCTGAAAGGAAATGCAGGGGTCCTCTCTCTAGTCCAAATGTTGACGTCAAATGTGGGCGAAGTGTCAGATAGTGACCTCAGCTTTGAGCAGCTTGTTGAAAAAGTCTCATGAGATTTCGCACGTCACTTAAGATTTGTGCAAAAAATTTTAGAAAAGAAGAAAATGTGGTTTTTTTTTATTATTTGGACCGAATGGACTGAGTACATTAAAACTGTAAGATCAGATTTTAGCTGAACTCATTTAATAATATGGCAAGAAAACATGAGATTTGTTCCATTGCACCTGATTTCCCTATCTTTTTCTTTTTCTTTTTTATTTCATCATTTTTCTACTCCTGTACCTGTGTTCACTTTCTCTCATTACCCCTTTGACTATGCAAGAAAACTAAATGAAAGGTTCCCAATGTTCAAGTGTTAAAACTAATGTTTAAATGTGAGATATTAGTTAGTAGAATTCTATAAAGAATAAATGAAAAAAAAAAAGACCAGAGACTGTATAAAAAGTGGACGTAATGACGTTCGGCTCAAACTGAAGCCTCCAGCAGATGCTCCGCCCCCTGGTGTCTGGCTGCAGTATAGGTCATAAGCTCCGCCCCCTGGTGTCTGGCTGCAGTATAGGTCATAAGCCCCGCCCCCTGGTGTCTGGCTGCAGTATAGGTCATAAGCCCCGCCCCCTGGTGTCTGGCTGCAGTATAGCTCATAAGCCCCGCCCCCTGGTGTCTGGCTGCAGTATAGCTCATAAGCCCCGCCTCCCCATTTATTCCAGATATGAGCCGGGAAAACTTTAAAAAATTACGATACCTGGTAGAAACGTTTCTCTCATCCTTACTCTAAGGTGGTATGATGATGTCATTTGACTGCATTGTGTTCAGGTGTTTTTTTTCTGAGAAGTTAGTTTCTCATTAGTTATTGGACGTTAAAAACCGCGATATAAGTTCCGTTTTACGATAGTTGACAGCTGCCGTTCATGAGTAGTTTTTATTGTGGATATAAGAAACTTCAGGAAAGAGCCAAAAGGAGACTAAACCTTCTAAAGAAGAAGAAATACAGCTGGAAAAGCTGTGCTGTAAAAAAACACTGTTGTATGTATATGTGTATATATGAATCTAGGTAAGTGGGTTTATGCATGTAAAATGGAAACAAGTTCATTCACAGCAAATTCAATATAATGGTGTTGTGCGGATTTCATACAACTGCTTTTCTGAAATAAAGAATTTAAAAAAAAATAGATTTATGCAAATGGTGACATCACTACATGGTGAAAACCAAATGTGAAACTTTATTTGAGGAACTAATGAACTTATGTTATACGCGTGTAGAACACTCTAGAAGCTTCTCCTACTGTTGGCATGCTGCAAAAGTCTTAAAGAGACAGTAGGTAAATAGTGTTGCCAGATAATATATGTTCTCTTTCAAACTTTCAGGTTCAAGACTAAGGATGTGAATCGAGAACCAGTTCTTAATCCACGGTCATTATTATCCTTTATACTTAACAATTTCCTGATTGATTCTTTTTATTACACAGGAGCAGACGGACCTACTGTCTTGAAAAAAAGAAAGAAAGAAATACAGAATGTATGGAAGAATAATAATTGAATATTCAATATTTAACCTTTAATAGAATAATTTTAGCAGAGAGGTTTTTCAAGGGCTTGTTTAGTTAGTGTAAGTAAGGAGACAAAATTAGTCTTGTAAAGGTTTGATAGTGTGATTCATATTTACCCTCAGATAAACAAAGCTTTACTCATTGAACAAACTTTATCCAGACGTGTCAGAGCTGTACAGTAGTTTCTAAAAAAAATATCACATCAACCGCTGCACCACATCTGAACTTCTCTGTTTTTTAACTCCGACATCCTCCTTCTTGATTTTCTCAGCGCTTGAGCCTCAGCAGCTTCCAACATCTCACTCTAAACTCAGTGTTTGAGTGTGAACGCCGGATTTTCACAGGTAACTCCATGTAGTCGTTTCTGAGCATCAAAGCGGCTCAAACTCAGCGATACAGTCAGCTCAGTCCACAAACTGACATTTTCTAGCTGCAGAAGAAGAACTTTGGGGTAAACTCAAAGCCGCGTTCGGGTGTGCACACCTCGTCATGTTGAAAGGAACTCGCACACGCAGAAGAAAAGATCAGATTTGCTTCTGTGCTCTGAGGCTCTGCAGCTGCTGTCGGGGCTGACACCGAGCTTTCTGGCTCTCAGATCAAGAGAAACCCTCCAGTTCAGAGCCGCCGCCGCCGCCGCCGCTGTGAGCGAGGCGACACTTCGACAGGCTCCTCAGCGAGCCGGAGGAGGATAAACAGCTGAAAACCTCACAGACAGCCTCTCACCTTAAAAACACACCTGAGGTGGCAGTCGGGGCTCCGGCGAGTCAAACAGCCTTTTAATCTCGCTTTGAGGCGCGTCACGCTCGCTGTAGTCGCCCGCCACACCGAGAGGCGTTTTAATCATGCCGGGGATGTATGAAGTGCCGGGGCCTCGGGGCCACCGGGGTTCAGATTCCCTTCAAAAGGTTGAGTCTGCAGAGCTGAGGGATAATGCCGGGATAATGAGAATTCTCATTACAGAGCCAGGTGGAAACTCAGCGTTTTGTCGTCGCTGTCACACACGTCGAGGCGGGTCACGGCTCGGGTCGCCGCGAAGACGAGCGCCGGCGTGCGTCATTATGTCGGGGCCGCAGCCTCCGAGCCGCCGCCCTCTTGGCCTCCAATTGTTCAGGCTTTACACAGAGGACGCCGAGCCTGAGCAATTACCCAGAGTTCAAAGCGGCGGTGTAACAGGAAGGACAGCGGTGTGTCTCACTCCCTCTTTAAAGGCACAGACTCGGCGTTTGGTGTCAGGCTTGAGATCATCTGGCTGCAGCTCGTTAGGTCTGATCTGAGTCAAACACGTCCTGTTTACAAATCCAAACTTAAGTGAGTGAGTCCAGCTGCAGCTCTGAACCAGCGGGGGGCGCTACAACAAACCTGATATCAACTCCTGAAAGTCTCAACCTCCAAATAAACTCGACCTGAGCGACAGCTGCAGCTCAGCAGCTCCCCCCTGTGTCTGACAGGGGAATTATTTTAACATTTAAGGAGAATCCAGCTCTTTTTACACACACTTACCTTTTTGTTTTCACATAATCTCATCTCTGAATGTCTAATAGGTACAAAAAAACATCCATGCAGCAGAAAAACAGGCTGTGACAGCTTCAGGGTCACTCTTCACGTAGAAAATTTAGAGTCTTGTGATTATGGCGCCCCCTGTGGTCAAAGATATACACTTTATCCCTCTGCTAATCTTGCTCTCTTGGTTTTGTTTTTGCAACAAAATATTTACTCATGCTCTTTTTCAGCCTATGAATCCAAAATAGTGAATATTTGTAGTTTCTTCAGTGCGTTGTCCATCTTTTGCTGCAGCACCAAACCTGTCAAAGCATTTTCAGGCATTAACCACCTTCAAGACCTGATTAAAAAATACCATTTTGGCTTTTAACTCATGATAACTCTACAATCTTTGTAACTTCCCATTACAACTCTTTAAACCTGGTTTCTACATCCGTCGCTACGTCACTCTGCCCCACCCAATATCCGTGACATTGACTCTTTAACTTCTTTCAGGTNCCCAGAGTTCAAAGCGGCGGTGTAACAGGAAGGACAGCGGTGTGTCTCACTCCCTCTTTAAAGGCACAGACTCGGCGTTTGGTGTCAGGCTTGAGATCATCTGGCTGCAGCTCGTTAGGTCTGATCTGAGTCAAACACGTCCTGTTTACAAATCCAAACTTAAGTGAGTGAGTCCAGCTGCAGCTCTGAACCAGCGGGGGGCGCTACAACAAACCTGATATCAACTCCTGAAAGTCTCAACCTCCAAATAAACTCGACCTGAGCGACAGCTGCAGCTCAGCAGCTCCCCCCTGTGTCTGACAGGGGAATTATTTTAACATTTAAGGAGAATCCAGCTCTTTTTACACACACTTACCTTTTTGTTTTCACATAATCTCAGGTCTAAATGTCTAATAGGGACAAAAAAACATCCATGCAGCAGAAAAACAGGCTGTAACAGCTTCAGGGTCACTCTTCACGTAGAAAATTTAGAGTCTTGTGATTATGGCGCCCCCTGTGGTCAAAGATATACACTTTATCCCTCTGCTAATCTTGCTCTCTTGGTTTTGTATTGCAACAAAATATTTACTCATGCTCTTTTTCAGCCTATGAATCCAAAATAGTGAATATTTGTAGTTTGAAATGTGAAAAACAGTTTCTTCAGTGCGTTGTCCGTCTTTTGCTGCAGCACCAAACCTGTCGAAGCATTTTCAGGCATTAACCACCTTCAAGACCTGATTAAAAAATACCATTTTGGCTTTTAACTCATGATAACTCTATTATCTTTGTAACTTCCCATTACGACTCTTTTAACCTGGTTTCTACATCCGTCGCTACGTCGCTCTGCCCCACCCAATATCCGTGACATTGACTCTTTAACTTCTTTCAGATCCAACCTCAAAACCCATCTTTTCTGCCAAGCTTACTCACTATGACTGCTTCTAAACTTTGTATTTCTTTTAAACTTATACATTTTGAATTGGAGTGTGTTTTTAATCTGTTCTGTGCGGCGTCCATGGGTGACCTGAAAGGCACTTTTAAATAAAATGAGTTATTATTATTATTATTATTGTTATTATTATTATTTCCTGCACTGTGTTCTTCTTTTATTCTCTTTTTTATTCGTATATTCGTATATATTTATTCATTCTCATTTCTACAATTGGGCTTGCTCCGGGACCAGGGTAACCTAATTTCGTTCCATCCATGTTTAACATGTGATGAATGACAATAAAACTCCTTGAATCCTTGAATCCTTGAACATTTACTCTGTAAAGCGTTGTTGTATTTAACGTTCCTTATACCAACTGTTTTTAGCTGTACTTTTAACATTTAGCTTGCAAAGTGTCTATGAGTTATTGAAAGCATTCTATAAATAGAATTTATAATAATGATAATAATAATATAAATAAATTCCCTAAAGTTATTGGTTGCTGTAAGGAACTTGACCTTGTCATGGTACAAAACTTATGACCCAACGATCTTGGTTAAAGCCTCTTTGTTGACAAATTCCCCCCAAAGGATTCTGGCCTAAGGATCTTGGTTGAAGGATTTTGGTTGACAGATTGTTACCTAAGGAGCATGGATGATAGATCCAGGTAAAAGGGTCTTTGTTGATAGTTTGTTGCCCAATGATTGTGGCCTAAAGATCATGACCTACGGAACGGACTCTGAAAATCTCAGTTGAAGGATTTTGGTTGATGACTTCTTTCCTAAGGTTTGTCCTAAGGATCTTGGTTGATGGAACAATTGTGGCCCAAGGATGTTGGTTGAAGGATTATCAGCCAAAGAACATGGCTGATGGATCTTGATAAAAATATCCTTGTTGACAAATTGTTGCCAAAGTATTGTGACCTAAAGATCATGACCCAAGGATCTCGGTTGAAAAATTGTTGCACAAAGATTCTGGCCCAAGATTTATGGCCTTAGGCTTGAACCCCCAAAAAACTCAGCTGAAAGATCATGGATAATAGATCATCACCAACAACCGTGGCCCAAGAATTAGGGTCTAAGGATCTTGATTGAAGGATCTGGGTTGACAGATTGTTGCCCAAGGATTATGACCGAATGGTTTTGGTCCAATGATCGTAGCCTGGGCATCTTGGTTGAAGGACCTTGTCTAAGGACAGTGGCCCAAGGAGCTCCTGACTGAGCAGCAGGGCTTCAAACACCAAGGCTGAAGCATATCAGATAAACTGATATAAAGATTGTATTATACTGTGAGTCACATAAAGGGGGCACTTGAGGAAAATGATGAAGCTGCCACCAAAAAGAACATTAACTCCTCTTTACGGTCATTGTGATTAAATGCTGACACCAAAAAGGAGTCACTTTGAAGTCGAACGCCAACTCTTGTTTATGTTTTGAAGCTTTGTCTGGTTTGACATCTATCTCTGTCTGTGTTGGAGCTGCAGAATAACTTTATCAAAAAAAAAATTACCAAACTCTCAGACTTTGCTGATTGCAGGGAAATCAAAGTGTTTGTGTCAAAGTATTTTAAACTTTGTGTTCAGACTCTGTGATATCCTCCCTCGCTGCAGAGACGCTGAATCTTCTCCTTGCATTTAAAATCTGGGTGATTGAAGTCTTTCACATCTGTGACTTGTATCAGTGTTTATCCAGACGAGATAAACTCACATCTGAACTCTGACCGCTGAGTGGATCCGGAGAATCTGACCTCCGCTCCGTCAAACACTCTCCGTGTTTGTCTTCATATCGCCGAGACGCTCGTGTTGTTTTTGCTCTCTTTTCCAGGCCTCCGCTCTCTGCGCTCGGCTCAGAAAGAGGGNGCTCGTTACTGGAAATAAAAGAGAAACGGGGATTGAAAGCTGTGAGTGAGGAATAAACAGGCTGGGAAACTCTTTCAAAAGTTTCACTCACTTATTGACACATTCATATTTCATCTCATTGATTTCTTGTTTAGGGAATGTTAAAATCAAGCCTCGTGGTGAATAATTCACCGTATTAAAATCCATAATTTGGAGCGTTGTGGTTAATTAATGAGCTGCTGAATGTGAGCTGAATATTTGGCGTTGCAGACCTTGCTGCAGGTAGCGGAGGCGTTAATAATTCAGAAACAGGCAGCGTGAGAACGCTCAAATAAGAATAATAAAAGTCTTCATGTCTGTATTCCTGCGTTTCTTCATGCAGCTGCAGGTGAGACGGCCCGGCGCCGCACATCATATTGCTGCAGATGAAATATTAAAGAGCGGCCGGGATGGTATCAGCAGCAGCAGCGGCGGCGGCAGCGACTGAAGCCGCCGCGGGAAAGAAAGATGGACGAGTGTTTGGAGAGCAGAGATGGAAAAAAAGAGAGATGATACCAGAGAAGACTTCTGATGAGAAAGTCTGAGTCGAGGAAATGATGTGACGTCTGCTGAGCCTAGGAGGAAGTGAAACAGACTCACCTGGTTTTCAAAGACGACTGAATCAGCTGAGAGGAAATTCATCTGAATAATCTTCACTCCATTATTTTTATTTTCTAGTTTCAGACAAAGTTAAAACTGTTTGGGTCCATTCTGGTGTTTTAGAGGTTTCGGCCGTTACCTGACGATAAGTGACTTTGACAAACTGAATCGTTCGTTTTTTGCTTCCTTCACATTTTCACTCTCTTTTTCCTTTATAAAGTGAAATTCTCCTCCTTGTAGATTCAGGAAAATCATAACTATAAGCTGATGTGATTCAGTTACGAGCAGCGTTGGGCTACATATAGTTGATCCAACAAAGCCTTAATTTAGTGAAAGAAAAAGACGTACAAAATCGGGCCATGTTCAATTTATTCAATTACACTACCGTGTTTAGCCGGTCTGATTTAGTTCGTATCGAGCCCAAAAATTGTCAGCAGAAATATGACCTTATTTTTCTCAACCCAATTTGGTCTTAAACGTTTTTTGACGACCTGAAAAATTCGGCTTTTCACCTTTCACTTTTCAATCAAATCTAGACGTTGTTTATGGGTCAATGACGTGACGTCCCTTTTTCTTTATTCTATGAAACCTGTGTTATTTGAACACATCTTTAAACTATTAAAATATAACATGTTTTTTTGTGTTTTGGTTCCTCAAACCCCCAAAATGTCAGGTGGTGCAACAAGTCAGTGCAACTGACAAGTATCCACAGTAATTAAACTCTAAAAATTGAATGTCAGTTATTGTAAATAGAAATTAAAAATACAGTGGCATTATTTTATGCTTGAACCTTTTTTAAATAAAACATTCTTTGCAAATAAAAAGAATTTTAAAGCTGTTGAGAAATGTAAAAAACTTTTGTCCCGTAATTTTCACCTTGTCAAATGTCAGGGTGGTGCAACCGTAACATTAGACTTTTATTTTAAAGTGAAGAGAATAAAACAGGAAACAGGAAACTGCATCAGCCAGAGGAGCCCAAATGACATTTGTGACCAAGTGGAAAAGTTTGTAGATTTCTCTGAAATACTGATAAAAAAGTTTTTTTCACTTCATTGGTGACTGGAACAATTTCCATGTCAGGTGGAACAACCAATGTAATAATGTGAAATGTTATTTTAACATCAAATTATTTATCTTATTCACAAATAAAAGAAATGAAACACACAAAATGAAAATGTATGAGTCACTACAGACACTTGAGAGATACTTGCCAATAATTTCACACAGAAAAAATAACAGGAACATATAAATATATTTTCATATATTTGGTTGCACCACCTGACATTTTTGGGTGCTCAAATTAAAAATACTAAAAAATAATGAACCTAAAAACTTTGAAATGTTGGTCAACTACTGAAATCTGTTAGAAAACATAATTCTTCNTTTTTTTGTGTCCGAGTGCAATATTTCCTTCCATCATGAATTGAGTATTTCATCACATGTATTTCTTTATTCTATGAAACCTGTGTTATTTGAACACATCTTTAAACTATTAAAATATAACATGTTTTTTTGTGTTTTGGTTCCTCAAACCCCCAAAATGTCAGGTGGTGCAACCGTCCTGACAAGTATCCACAGTAATTAAACTCTAAAAATTGAATGTCAGTTATTGTAAATGGAAATTAAAAATACAGTGGCATTATTTTATGCTTGAACCTTTTTAAATAAAACATTCTTTGCAAATAAAAAGAATTTTAAAGCTGTTGAGAAATGTAAAAAACTTTTGTCCCGTAATTTTCACCTTGTCAAATGTCAGGGTGGTGCAACCGTAACATTAGACTTTTATTTTAAAGTGAAGAGAATAAAACAGGAAACAGGAAACTGCATCAGCCAGAGGAGCCCAAATGACATTTGTGACCAAGTGGAAAAGTTTGTAGATTTCTCTGAAATACTGATAAAAAAGTTTTTTTCACTTCATTGGTGACTGGAACAATTTCCATGTCAGGTGGAACAACCAATGTAATAATGTGAAATGTTATTTTAACATCAAATTATTTATCTTATTCACAAATAAAAGAAATGAAACACACAAAATGAAAATGTATGAGTCACTACAGACACTTGAGAGATACTTGCCAATAATTTCACTCAGAGAAAATAACAGGAACATATAAATATATTTTCATATATTTGGTTGCACCACCTGACATTTTTGGGTGCTCAAATTAAAAATACTAAAAAAATAATGAACCTAAAATCTTTGATATGTTGGTCAACTACTGAAATCTGTTAGAAAACATAATTCTTCACTCAGAAATATGTTTTTTATCCATTTTTAAAGAACTTTTTAAAAATGAGTTTTCAGACCCTCTTTTTGTCATTGATCCATATACATATATTGGTTAGTTGAAAAGATTTTTTTGTCCATTTATTTTCCTTTTTCTCTCTTTTGTGTTCAGCGTTAGGCCTGTTACTGAAGAAAAGTGGTATATTACATATTACCCAAAACTCTTTTTATAAGTAATATTATTACTTAACTTTTTATTCCCTGCCAAAAGTATTACATTACATTACTGATTATTACTTTTCTTTACCAAGTTGGTGATTGTGTCCTTTGATAGGAGAGGGAAAGGATGCTGATTCTGTTTACCGCTTCTCCATTCCACTATTTTGATCAAATTCATCATCTTAGTTTTTTTTTTGTGACCTTTGTCTGTAATATGTCACTGTCTTTTTCATGTTTTTTGGACAGGGATGAAACTGAGAGGTAATTTCGTTGCTCTGAAACGTGCAATGACAAATCAAGCATCTTGTATCTTGTAATCAAACCTTTAGTCCATGATGAGCAGCTACAAATGCAAAACAATAAATGCAAAATCTAAGTGAAAGTTTAAATTATGGGATAATGCAAAGTATTTCCACATAGCTGATCTATACCAGCTTGAGTCACCTGTGTGATACACCCATGTAAAGCAGGCTCTCATGTCCACTGTGTGCCCTCCTCACTCATAGTAGCATGACAGCCCTGAAACTACAGTATAAAGTTATTTTATGTAGAATTCCTGTAACACTACAGCCGTGAAGTGACTGTGGGAATATTTAGCAGTAAATAGTGACGATTACTGTGAAAGCAAAACTTGGCAAGTCATTTTCTGCAATTTTACGCAATTTTTTTTTTTTTTTTACAGTGTAGGCTTCAGTTCACTAAAGCTGCAACCTGCAATATAAACCTTTCACAATAAATGTTTGAGTTATGAAGCTACTTTGCTGTCTTTGAGTATCTTTTGGTGTTTCTGCAGGATCTCCAAGAGGCCGGATAGACGGTCTACATTTTTGGTTTTTAGAATATGATTCCACCAAACATCCAACATCATTTAAACATTTTTTTAGGCTAAATCTAGTTAGTTTATCGAAGCCTTAATTTAGTAAAATAAAAAAACTAGACATCCAAAATTGGGCTATGTTTAGTTCTCTGATCAGGTTTTTATTCAGTCGTTTAAAATATGATCCCATCGAGTCAGTTTGATTCAATAAATGTCTTTTCCATGACCTGAAAATGTCAGCTTTTCACCTTTTACTTTTAACATCCGGGCAATGTCTAGTTGTGCAGTGGTTAGTTGAAAAGATGGTTTTTAAACGTCCTAGGTAAAGATTTTCTAAAACTTTCTTCCATATCTTTAAAGTTTGACTTTGTGGAGCAGAGAGACAAAGTTTCATCCATCAAACCTGGAGTCAGATCGACCTTTTCACCCTCAGTCTTTATTACTCATTGATAAAACTGCTTTATTGCAACATCAGACGAAAAGTCAGGTCCAGACAGAAAAGTCGAGTTTTAGCCAGATTAAACTCTTTTTTTTCTTTGTCGTGACTCTTCGGTCGTAACATCTGTGTCAGAGGAACTGTTCTGAGTCTCCTCAAAGATCAGGTTTGAGTTTCTGGATTTTTTTTAGAATAAAAACTGAACCTGAGCACAGACACAGAGGGCGGGTCGGTCTGCCACGTCCGAGATGTCAGCGAGGTCGGTCACTTCCTCTAATTGGCGCCTGGTTTTTAAAAAAAAATAAAAAAGAAGAAGAAGAAGAGAAAAGGAAATCTGCCGCCTCGTTGTTGTTCAGTCAGAAAAAGACAACAGACTTTAAATGAGCAATAAAGAGGAGCCAGCACATCCATTTTCAGAGGACAAACGCACCATTTCAAGTCCAGGAGAGCGCAGGAAAACTGAAGAGCGATGGCAAATAGATAATGAGATGGCTAAAAGCTTGATCTTGAGAATAATTTGCTTCTTTTGCAGCACGGCCTCGAGTGGGAGCGCGTTAATCAAAGGTTAGAATGAAATAAACTTTGTTCAAAGATCCTTTTCCCCAAACATTTAAGACTTGGAGGGCGAGAACGGCAGAGGGAAAAAATCCAATTATTTTCGTCTTTTATCACTTCACTCGTTACAAATAAGACACGCTCTCTGAGAAGCAACAAAGTTTAGTTTTATAATTGCTGTTTTACCACCTGCCAGTTCAGCTAACAGTCACTCCGTCTCTGTCCTCCCCTCGCTCGCCTCTCCAGACACAGATAATCAGCTCGCTTCAATTAGAGCCGTCGCTCCTTCTGACGAG